>CM069134.1:111893577-111979047 GCA_035221665.1 Okamejei kenojei | reverse complement strand
TGATTTGGTGGCCAGAGACCCTAAAATGATCCAACTAAAAAGACGGAAAAACGGCACTATCTGGATAAAGACCGATGAAGGGAAGCGACTGACTATGGACTGCACACGGAACAACCCATAACAAGATCCCAGTATTGTGAGACATATGGGAACAAGGAACCTCCTATCACCAGCCCCTGAAGGACGGTAATGATATGCGACACAAGCATAACAGTGTTGCAACAAATTGGACGGGAACTCTTGATTGGACTTGTACATACCGGATCTTTCCTTTAAAAACCGAAGGAAGGGCGGTCACTAGGAACACCCTTATTTAACTACCTATATCGAAGAAGAGATAATAGACTTTGGAGAATGGGAAGAAGATGAATGGCCACCCGCAAGAATCATCTCAGACTATGTACCAACCACTTTGGCACAGATATCCTGGATACCGAACCCCGGTATAACATTTAAACCCGATCCATAAACACTTCAGAGTACTGGTAAGTAATTACCAACCATACCTCGGTGGCACATTTCTGGAGAATCTGGCAATGCACGAGACACAGATGAGAGCACAATATACCAGAACCGGCTTGGCCCTAATTACCGTCCTCGGCCAGAAGAAGGAGGTTATGCGGGAAATTCAACCTCTCTAATTGCTGTCTAAAACATCGATGACAATGGACATGCAGTGAGGAACATATCAAAGGAATCCGTAATTGGCACATTTTCAATACAAAAGTTGGAATTCGATTATGGGTACCCATGGTGGGATTCCATCCTCAGAGAACATGGTGGAGACGGTGGGTACGCGTGTTTTCTATGTGCAGGGGCTGACGAACTTTATCCCTGTTGCATCCCTTGTTTTAGGGAACTTATTACAAGGAGTATAATCAGATGCAGGCCTGTAGTCGTGCCTATGGGAGAGAAGGGAAATACATAAAAAATAGATAATGCGGCCAGGAAAGTCCATGAATCTAGCAGGAAAAGAGAGTAAGGCCAATGTTAATCAATCGAACTGAAGGAGCTTGAAATTGAGTTTAAACAATAGATGCATAGCAAAGAAAAAGGGAGGGTTGTGAGGAAGTGATTAAACCCCACTATTGTAATGGTTTTAAAGAGGGGTTTCAAACCGATAGGCCAGGAGAGGGTTCTGACACACTGTGTCTAAAAAAGTCCCATAGCAGTCCCTTGAGTACGAAGTGATAGCAATTGTAACAACAGAAGCGGTAGATTGGGAATGATTCGAAAGACTTCCCTATCAGTAGAAGGGAGTGATAGATGGGGACCCTTGTCACAATAGTTAGCTTTCGTGCTGATATAGGAAGAACTGAAGAGTTCATTGGAGATTTGAGTAAAACTAGGCAGGTCATGAACACTGGTCATGCTTAATAAAACTAAATGAATATTAACAACACACACCCCTGTCAAGAAACTTCTCATTACCATGCACATGTCCTGGACAATGCGATGTATGATGTTTGGAGGTACGGGGGACGTACCTACAGATTGTGCACCTCAGTGAGTCTGAATTGGAGGGGGTCAAAGGAGAGGGGGGGGGGTTGGATGTAATTGTGTGCATAAAGGGGGTTTACTCTCTTCTGACTTCGTGTGTCTCAACTTGGAGAGGCACCCAACTCTGCAGACTCGCAAATAAAGGAATCTCTTGCTTCCACGATTTAGTCTCTGAGTTGATTGGGGAGCCCATCGCATATCTCACATTCACATCTTCAAAAAATCTCAATCAGATTTGTGAGGCATGGCCTCCTCCATGCGTACTCTCTCCAATCAGTCCTTGTCCAGCTAAATGCATGAATATCCTATCTCCCCTGAATACTCCAGTAACTTTTCAACTCCACAGTAAAGCTCACTGGCCTGTAGTTCCCATACTTTTCCCCCAGCAGCCCTTCTTGAATAGAGCACAACCTAGAGACCCTCCAGTTTTTTTCGGCACCCTCTCCTGCATATAAGGACAACTTGTAAATTTCAGCCAGGTCGTAATTTGTTGTCCATGCACTGTAGCACAGCTCGTAAAACTGGTGGGCTCACACAGTTCCAGCAATCTGTAGTTTTTTGTGTCATTTCTGACCTCTGATGATTTTCTTTCTGTGTGAAACTTACATAAAATTCTCATACGAGGAAGCCGCCTCCAGTCTCTTCCAATCTCCCCAAAAATGTGCAGCATGGTAGGTTAATTCGCTACTTTTAAATGCTTACCTATTTGTAGGTGAGTAGTAAATTCTGGGAGGGGAATTCAGAGGTGGAGAATGATAATATAATTGGCGTTTGATGGTCATCGTGGACCTGTTTGTGCTAAAGTCCCAGTTTTCTGTTCTTATTGCATTAAAGCTTCATCATTGGACTTCCAGGTTCCATGTATCATCAGCATTGTACATTTTGGATGATGTAAATTTGTGTTTTAGTAGACCTTGATGTGATACATAAATATTAATATTGGTCATAAAGCTTTTACTGCGAATATTTATATGATAACATCAAGGCTTTATCTCAGTGCCTCTTCTGTGCATGAACTGCACAGCTGTTAACACAAGATAAGAAGCAAGTGTTTGATTTTTCAGTGCACCCGAGCTATCCACGAGTGCCCAAAACAAGTGTGGCAGGTGGGCTGCATCTGTCATTTGGGCCATGGTGAAATGCCAAATGTTTACTGGATCCAAATATTCCACCTTTGGTTGATAATTTCATGAGAAACGCCAAATGACATGGAAGACAAGGAGCCTGCAGGTGCTGGAATCTTGCAGGGAACACAAAGTGCTAGAGTAACTCAGTGGTCAGGCAGCATCTTTGCAGACATGGTTGGGCGTAATTTTGGTTTGGAACACTTCTTCAGACTGGTGTAGTGGAGGGAGAAATCGGAAAAAAGATGGGGATGGATAAAGCCTGGCAAGTGATCTGTGGACATAGGGGAGGGGGTTTGACTGCAGAGAGGGGACAAAGGTCTGAAAGAAAATGAGACAAAAGGGTAACAAAAGGAGATAAAAATGAGACAACTTGACAAAAGGATGTCAGATATGGAGAAAGGAAATATAAAGCTAGAGTGAGGGATACAGATTGGGAGAAGGCTGAGGTAGTGGAGAAATGGTGCTGCACTGGGGTGGGAGGGGCATAGAAAAGAGGGAGAGGGATGAGGAAGAGGAGTCTTACCGAAAATGAGAGCATTCAATGTTCATATAGGTTTATACGTTACCCAAGCAGATTATGAGGTGCGGTTCCTCTTGTTTGGTAGTATGTGGCCTCACTCTGGCAAATGGAAGAGGCCCAGGACAGAAAGTTCAGGATGCAAGTGGAAAGGGAGCTCAAAATTGTTAGTCACCAGGGGAGATCCAACAGGCCATGGCAGACTGAGTGCAAGTACTCCCACCAAGGTAGTGCCCGCCTAGTCTAGAGTACACATGGGAAGCACCATATGCAGTAGATGAGGTTAGAGGAACGTGCATGTGAACCTCTGTCTCACCTTGCAGAGCTGCTGAGGTCGCTGGATGGATGTTAAAGGAAGAAGTGAATAGAGACAAGAGTTACATCTCTTGCAGTTACTGGGTAAAGTACCAGGAGGAGGTGATTTGGATGGGAAGGGATAAGTGAAGCCAGGATATACAGTATGGATTGGTTTCTATAGAAAGTGGAAAGGGGTGGAGATGGGGGAAGTGTGACCTAGTGAAGGGATCACGTTGCAGGTGGCGAACATGTCAGAAGACTGATGTGTTGAATGCGATGGCTGGTGGTGAATTGACCAGGGATCTCTCTCCTCCTTCTGTAATTGTGGATGGGGAGTGAGAGCAGAACTGCGGACACAGAGGACACATGGGTGAGGGATATATCCACAACACAGGGGGGGGTGCCACTTTATTAAAGCATGAGAAATCTTGGATGTCCTCAGTGGAAAGGCTTAACTTGGGAGCAGATGCGGCAGAGATGGGGAAATTGAGAGCGGGGATGACATCCTTGCAAGTGGCAGGTAGAGTGGAGGTGTTGTCAAGATAATTTTGGAGGTCAATGGTTTATAGTAAACGTCAGTCAATAAAGGAGAGAAGAGAAGAAAGATGAGTGAAATGTAAAGCCAGTGGGAGGAGTACGAGTGGAAAGATGGGAGTAGGAGGGAAAGGAGGAGCAGGGTAGTGGGAGAAATAAGTGCAAGCCAGGGGTGGGGGGAACAGGAAAGAGATGGGGATGCGAAAGAGTCTAGATGCAGGAAAACATTCCCAATGTTGGGGGGGGGGTCCAGAACCAGGGGCCACAGTCTAAGAATAAAGAGGAGGCCATTTAAAACTGAGACGAGAAAAAAACCTTTTCAACCCAGAGAGTTGTGAATTTGCGCGGAATTCTCTGCCACAGAAGGCAGAAGAAGCCAATTCACTGGATGAATTTAAAAGAGAGTTAGATAGAGCTCTGGGGGCTAGCAGAATCAAGGGATATGGAGAGAAAGGCAGGCACTGGTTACTGATCCGTAGGATGATCAGCCATGATCACAATGAATGGCGGTGCTGGCTCGCAGGACCAAATGGCCTCCTCCTGCATCTATTTTCTGTTTCTATGTTTCTAGCGGAAATTTGAGGCGTTGTTCCTCCAGAGTTTACGTATACCTCACACTGGCAATGGAGGGCCCAGTAAACAGAAAATGGGAATCTGAACGAGAGTTTAAAATGGTTAGCACCAAGAGATCTAGCAGGCCTTGGCAGACTGAGAACAAGTGATCGGCAAAACGGTCACCTAAACTACGCTTGGTGTCACCGATGGAAAGGTGGGTCACATCGGGAAATACCAAATGATGAAGTTAAGAGGATGATGCATGTGAACCTCTGTCTCACCTGGAATGGTCCGCTGGGGTTTCCTCAATAAAGGTGAGGTGGGGAAGTGAAGGACAGACATTATATCTCCTGCAGTTGCAGGGTAAAGTACTGGGGAGGGGTCCCCAATTGCCTCATCATTACCATGGACATCCAATGTCTTTACCATTCTGTCCCATGTGATGGAGACAGAGAGATCGAGATAGGAGAGAGAGATGTTAGAGATATCCCAAGTGAATTTGCGGGCAGAGTGAAGTTTGTGATAATGTTTGGTGAAATCAACAGGTTCTGCGTGGATGTAGGAGGCAGGCCCGAGGCAATTGTCAATGTTACAGGAAAAGAATTGAGGGGTGATCCCAGTGTACGTTTGAACAAGCACTATTTGACGTAACCAACAAAAAAGCAGACAGAGCTGGATCTATACGAGTGAGCACGGCTACACCTTGACTTGAATAAAGTGAAAGGAGTCAAAAACAGAAGTTGTTGGAGTGTGAGGACAAGTTCTGGCAGGTGGAGGATAGTATTGTAGAGGGAATTAATTGGGTCTCAAAAAAAGAATGTTTTTTTGTGTTTTTGGTGTGGTGTGTCTGAGGGGTCTCGAGATCTGGTGGGATCTGACCACCCATTTTGTCTAATTATCTCCTTTTCAATCCCTAGCATTTGTCCATCCATCTGCCAATCACAAACCCCCTCACCTGGGTCCACTATCACTTGCCAGCTTTGGTACCACCACAACACTTTTCAGCTTTCCTCCCCCCCTACTACATCAGTGGTGAAAAGCACGACCAGAAACATTGCCTATTCCTGCCCTCCAGAGATGCTGCCTGACCCATTGAGTTACTCTAGTACTTTGTGTTCTACCCCCTGGTGATATCCTCCTTAAAGATCTGCTTGTCTTCAACTTCTGCCGCTGCACATTTAAACAAGAACATGCCAAAAGCATATTAGCAAGAGAGTTTGAAGGGGTGGGTGCACCTTGCACGTTGCATCAGCTTCACACCGCCGCAGTGTTTGTCTCGACATCTGTGGCAGTCCTGTCTGCTGGTATGCTGCAGATTTCCCTCTTGCATCTCAACATGTTACAGAAATGTAATTTTTGTTGATAACCACAGGGTGCAGCAGCAAGACATGGAGATGTACCTCTATACAGTCAATCCCTGAGCTGATCCCGCTATCCTCTGTCTGCTGGTGATCACTTATGTGAACAAGCCACCATGTCACGTCCCTACCTGGACCCATTGGAGGGAGCTTATATAGTTTGGTGCCTGGAAAGTGCAAACCCTGTGTGATACTCCAGTCTCTGAATGAATCAGCTCCTGATTTTCACCAACTCCTAACATAAATGTTGAGGCTCTGATGGGGGGGAGTAAAAATATGGATTAATAAAGTCAGGCAAGTTATGGGTTGACAGTACTTATTTTGGCTCACCTGGTATCTAATCTTTTCTGAGTTTAGTACAGTAGACAATGAAATTCAAAGATCAAGTTTATATTTATTGTCCACTGTGCCAATTAGTACAGTGAAATTTGGTTACCAATTACAGCCATACGAATAAGAAAAAAAAAACCAACACACGATAGAATTTAACATGAACATCCCACACAGCGAATCACGTTTTCCACGGTGAGGGAAGGCAATAAACTTCAGTCATCTTCCTTCCTCTTTGTTCACCTGTGGTCGAGGCCTCAAGCCCTCCACAGTCGCTGCTACAGCGGCCCGATGTTCAAAGCCCTCTCCCCGGATGATCGCTAAACTCTGACGCGAATGGAAGAACATTCTCGGTTCCGAATCGGCCGCTTCCTACCGGAGACCATGGCTCCCGAAGTCTACAGGCCTGAGATTTCACACTGGAGGCCCTTGGCAAAGGGATCCCAGGACTCCGTGATGTTAAAGTCAGCGCAGACCGCCGCTGGCGGAAGCTCAGCAGACCACAGCTCCGTGTGTTAAAGTCGCAGCCCCAGCACGTCCGGAGCTCCGCACGGCAACCCCAGTAAGGCATTGCCCGCTCCGCGACGGTACCATCTCAGTGCTGCGCCGCTGCTGAAGCTGAAGCTCTGGCCGGTCCTCCGGCATGAAAGGGCCGCCCAATCCAGATGGTAGGCCGCGAGGAGGGGGCGAAGATGCGGTTTTGGAGGAAAACGGACGCATCCTCGCCCAGGTAGTGAATCGAGAAAAACTGTTTCCCCCCCCTTGCCCCCCCCCCCCCATCCCCACATAACAAGACTAAAAAGACCTCCAAAACAAAACTTATGACAGATTAAAAATTAATACAAGGATGGAAAGGACGAACAGCTGCAAGCGAGGCTGCCATACTCAACGGCGCCCCCACACTCCGACCAGCATGTTTCACTAACCCTATTTTACATTGATATTTTTTTTCATCAAGTGTATCAACCAATATTGTTTATTGTGCACTTAGTTTCATGGAAAAATCTTAACAATAGAAAAATTAGTATACAGACTCCATCTACTGGTCACGTTTAAGAGAATTGGATTCATATTTGACACAACCCAAAATATTTTCTCCACTGTCCCGTTATCTGCCCCTCCCCTCTTTTAGCTGATTCCATGCTGATGCTTGGTTTCGTGAAGGTTCCGTCCAGTTGACTATTGCTAAGTTTTCCTGACAATTAATGTTGACGGTGAATTAAACACGAGCATCACAGCTAAACCTTTTTCTGAACCTTGTATCATGATCACACACATGCAACGTCAGTAAGTTTGGTTAATAGTGCCTCATAGAACAAAGCACAGTAAACAGCACAGGAACAGGTCCTTTGGCCCACATTGTCCGTGCCAAACACGATTCCAATTGAAAACCAATCTTCTCTGCCTGCACATGATCCATATTTCTACATTCCTTGCATATCTATGTGCCTATTCAATAACCTCCTAAATGTTACCATTGTATCTGTCTTCTTCAACACACCTAGCAGCGTGTTCCAGCATTCATCACTCCCATCAGTTGCTCTACACATCTCCTTTGAACTTGTCTCTCTCATCTTAAAACTATGCAGCTTGTAGTCTTTGATTTTATCCACCCTGGGGAAAAAGAGTTCTGACTTAATGTTTGATTATGCCTCTCATAGTTTTATAAATTGTCTGCTTCAGGGAGCTCCTACTACCAGTCCCAACTGAGATTAGCTAACAAAGTAACAGAGCAATGGATCTAAATCTGATAGCAGTTTTTTAACCCAGTGCAGCTCACACATACAGTTTTTTGTTGCCACCTAATTATTGCGAATATCGCTTCCAATCAAAGCCAAGAACTGTGTTAGAAGCCTTGGCAGCTATCTACTTGATTAACTGGCATGATTTGAAGCTAGTGAAGCCAAAATGGAACTTCTTAAAGGTGGGTTGTCCATCATGTGTGGGCACCATGACTAGTGACAGTCAAGAATGGGTACTCCAGTTTCTGACGTAGCACTGGACACATTGATGAATGCGATGAAGATAGAGAAGTCCTCCACCTCTAAGGACACAGGAAGCTCTCCAGACAGATGGTCAAATCGAAGAGGGAGGAGACTGCATTGATATGAATGCCAGCATTAAGCACAAAGTAAGCACTAATACTAGCGCTAAGCACTGGGCGGTATGGGTGGCGCAGCGGTAGAGAGTTGCTGGCTTACAGACTTGCTGTGCTGGAGACCCTGGGTTCGATCCCGACTGCCGTGGTTGTCTGCACAGAGTTTGTACGTTCTTTCCCTTAACCGCGTGGGTTTTCTCTCCTACACTTCATAGACATGCAGGTTTGTAGATTAATTGGGGATGTGCGGGGATCGCTGGTCGGTGCGGACTCGGTGGGCCTAAGGGCCTGTTTCCGCACCGTATCTCTAAACTAAACTAAACTAAATGTGGATGCAGTATGATGTTTGCTGATCTCATGCACATTTTAAAAGCTATTTTATTTGTTTATATAATTTACACTTCACGCTGCCTTGGAAGGTCAAGGACGAGTCCGCACCCCGGCCATTCCTTTTTCTCCCCATTCCTGTCAGGCAAGAGGTACAGATGTGTGAAAATGCACATTTCCAGCAACTGAATCATCCTACCACAACTAGAGAGCAGTCCTGAACTACTGTCTACCTCACTGGAGACCCTCAGACTATCATTGATTGGACTTTACTGGCTTAATCTTGCACTAAACATTATTCATGTTATGCCCTTCATATTTTATCTGCACTGTGAATGGCTCGATTGTAATCATATATTGTCTTTCCGCTGATTGGTTAGCATGCAAAAAAAAGCTTTTCACTCTACTTCAGTGCATGAGACAATAAGCTAAACTAAACTAAGCTCAACTACAGAGGTGAGGGAGGTTGCAAAGAGGAGGATATAATTGAAGACTGGTACTTTCATATCTGTTCACTGGTAACTATTGAGAATGTTTACTCCAATGTTCCATGGCCATGATGGACTGGGCTGCGTTCACCATTCTCTGCAAGTCTCTTATGTTCCTGTGGTTGGGTTTGCCAGATCAGGTCGTGATACCACCAGGATACTTTCTACAGTACTCAAAAACCTTGTTAGAGTATTTGAAGCATACCGAATCTTTGAAGAATATAGAGGTGCTGTTCAGCCTTGTTCATGGTTACATCCATATGCCAGGCCCAGATCAGGTAATTCGAGATGTTAAAACCAAGGAATTTGACTATGCTATCAAATGACTATCTGTCTCCACAGAAAAACTCATCATAAAAACAGGCACGTGGTCTTCCGACTTCCCCTTTCTTATCCTTGAGATAAATGGCGTTAAGTGAGAGGTTGTTGTTGTGGCACCTCTCAACCAAGTAATCTGTCGCTTGTTGACACATCACCACCCCAACAATTCTATATACTAACAGACTGCAACCTAGATTCAATGTATTTTAAACTGTTCAATTGTAAGCGTATGTTTGTAGTTTTCCATAAATATTGTCAGCTTATAATTTGTAAACTGATCAGCCTACCTCAACTTAACTGCATAACCAAAGTCACTCCAACCTTGGTCACCAAGCTGCAGTACCACTTGAACATATGTGAAATAGGAGGCTGAGCTTGAAATTATGGTGACTTACTTTTGAAGCTGATGAGAAGGTGGCCTTTGTGTGAAACCTCTCTGTAAGAATGTTGTCTACCACTCTACCCGTGCTGTTTAAAACTGTCGAATATAAAAAGTCGATCACTTTTCATATCCCAAGAGCCAGTGAAAAGCCAATAAAATTCAGCATCACATCCATTGTGTCAGCATAGTCTTAAGGAAAAATATGTTTACAGATTAAGATCTCAAAGCACTGTAGAGGTTCTAATGTATCTGCAAAATCTTCCAGGTGCATGAGTAGGGTGAGTCAGGAGGTTGCTGCTACCTACCTGGTCCACACTGCCAACAGTGAGAATAAATGTACCCTTGCTTGTCAGCTTGCTCCATTATTTTGCACATCTTATGCTAGTCTCTCAAATCAAGCACACTAAACTAAACACCATTGTCCAAGAGATTACTACAGGGATTGAGCAAAGTCTCCTTGAAAAAGTGTAATATCCTTATCGTCGCATAGGAATGTTGGTCAACACCACTCAGTATGAGGAAAAACATTTGGGAAGGCCCTGTGAACCTTGAATTTCTTCAGGTGTGGGAGATGAAGTCCATGCAAATACAACAGTGTGTGTATCAAACCACCCACACCACCATTTCCTAGCCCTCACTATGCATCTCATGTCCCAGAGCCTCTCAGTCCCAACAACCAGGTCGAATCAACAGGACTGGAGCGGAAGCAGTTCATCCTTAACCCCTGCAAATGCTTAAAGAAGAAAAGGAAGAATATTGTTCAAACATTGTTGAGAAGTATATTGTTAACATAGAGAACCTCATGAAAAAAAATTCCTTCATCAGAGAAACTCAATTCTTGGTGCCCATCATCCAGTTTTAAATGAGTTGTATCCTGGAGCACCAAATAATAAGGCATTTATTATTTTTTTAGATTGTGTTAACCATCATGAATGATTTGTCATGTGCCAGCTAATGGTGGGCTAGTCAGTCTTTTTTCCAGTAATGGTTTTCTATTTGAGACAATATGGCCACTCTAATGTAACTACTCAAAATGCTGTATTCATATCACACTGAAATGCAGACTACCTACTGATGATATAATACATGTATTTTTATTAACTAGCCTTCAAATGGGCCACATAAACTCCTTCCAGTCAATATTCCTCACAAATCTTTTGCCTGCGGTAAATCCTCATGTCATCCAATGCTTATTATTCTTATCCGGCCATTATGCCATCTGAGGATTAATGGAAGATTGTTGATTGCTTTGATGGCCCAATATTTGATTTCATTGACTGTATGGGATCATGCAAAAATGGAGGCTGGCACTACGTTTTTTAGGTCTTCAATTCCTTGCTTTAAGCACAATTATATTTGCACGTGGATGCTATCAGTGAGCCACACAGATTTAATGGTGCCAAAAGTTGTCAATGAGAAAAGAAGGATGCTCCTACTAGGGGTGTGATTAAAGGAAACGTCTCATTGGGTAAAATGTCATAAAGGCCCCCTATAAAGGACAAGGAATAAAGACAGTATAACCTCAGGAGTAAAGTCTCATTGGTGTCTGATGAACTAGTGAAGATGATTGTTACATCGCTTTGGCCAAGTTTTCACAATGGAGAGGGCCCTGCTAATTCGAAATGTCTTTCGTTCTCTTCCTATGTTCATTTTCCAACAATTTGTGCTTTAATATTAGCAGTGTATGAGTATCCTTTTAACAATACATAACATTATACTTCCTCCAACTGTAAACATCTGAACCTGCTAATAGATTATGCAACCATTGGAGCCAATCATTTGGAATTCTATCTACTGAACATAGAATTTCAGGCAAATGTCTCCAATGTTAAGATATATTTAATACGACAGGGACTTTCACAGATTCACCACTAAAGAAATTCCTCCTCATCTTTAATTCTGAGGCTATAACCTCCAGTTCTAGACTCTCCCACTAGTGACAACATCCCTTCCACATCCACTCTATCCAAGCCTTTCATTATGTACGTTTCAATGAGGGCCCCCTCATTCTTCTAAACTCCAACGAACACAGGCCCAGTGCCATCAAATGCTCCACTATGTTTCCACTAGAGGGACAATCTAGGACCCGAGGTCATACACTCAGAATTAAAGGATGTTCCTTTAGGAAGGATATGAGGAGGAATGTATTTAGTCAGCGAGTGGTGTATCTGTGGAATTCATTGCCACAGAAGGCTGTGGAGGCCAAGTCAATGGATATTTTTAAGGCAGAGATAGATAGATTATTGATTAGTATGGGTATATTTTGGGGTTATGGGAAGAAGGCAGGAGAATGGAGTTTAGGAGGGAGAGATAGATTTGCCATGATTGGATAGTGGAGTAGATTTGATGGGCCAAATAGCTTCATTCTGATCCTATCACTTATGAACATATGAACTTATGACTATCCTCACATAGGATATCAACTTTCTGCCTGCTTATCAAGAACAGAAACATGCTTGTTTCAGTGAGGTGGGAAAGGAAGTGTGAGTCTTAATCTCAGAACAAATAGCAAGTTTTAATTATTTATGGCATAGAGGTTATTCCCTCAAAATTAAGATCTGCAGTTAGGATAGGTGATTTAATTGGTCATCAGCAGATGCCAGCAGATGGAACCCTGAGACAAGTGCTGCAGTAAGGTAGAGTGATCAGATCAGGCACCAGTAGCCATGACTCATAGTCAGTGAATTGAGCTCTGATTGCAAAAAAAAAAGTGCTGGAGAAACTCAGCTGTCAGGGAGCATCTGTTGAGAGAATGGATAGACGGCATTTTGGGTCACTACTTTTCATCAGACTGAAAACCCCTGAATGGTTGTGAGGATGTGCAAAGTTCAGCTCACAGCAAAGAGCAATAAAGACAAAGGGAAATGCATCCCAGTATAAGCTGGTAAAATAAGACAATAGTGAGCTCTGAACCACGAGCGACAATATTTTGCTGCTGAATAAGGATTTTTTTGTTGTCATTTATGGACAGTAATCATGGGTAGGCAGGGGAAGGAAGCAGCTCCACAAAGTTTGACACAGAAGTGTGTATCATTTTCACAACAGAACATGCTTCATAAAAGTGCATACTTTTTAATCCTGAAGTGTTATTTCATCACTTGAATATGATTAATCTATAAATACGAGCAGCCTAAATTGTTCGTTATCTCAATGATGATAGCAGTGGAGATGTTATCTTCAACTTCCCAGCGACAGATCAAATGACATGTAATTTATGATGTCTTACTGTTCAAAAGGAATGTTCCAAATATGTGGGGACCTTATGGCAAAAGCTCCATCTCCGATGGTGCCTCATCTCATGGCAATTCAGATCTTCATTCTGTCCATAGAGAAGCTACAATCAAAGCCTTTAATTAACATCCCAATATGCATTGCATTAACCCCGCAAGTGAGATTGCTGTGTCCTGCGCTCCCTGATCAGCGCTTTCATATTTAAAATAAACTTAATTATTTCTTCTACCAGCCTCCTTCACTCAACGGAAAAAATCAAGGGCACATCACACTTTTTTTCGAATTACACTGGAATCATACTGGATCATCTTGTTGGGATGTTCTCATATGACTTACATCTTTTCTCTCTCTTTGCACACATATTACCCTGGGGCTGCAGAAGTAGATGCGGAATGTCTCTCTGAACTTGTCTCTCTGAATTGTTTTCCAATTTGCAGGCCCATCGATACTGGGCCCATTGCTGTTTTTTCATTTACATCAACAATTTTGATGAGATCATACAGGGCATGATTAGTAAGTTTGCAGATAACACTAGAATAGGTGGTGTTGTAGACAGTGAATATGGTTATTGAGAACTCTTGATCAGCTGGGCAATTGGGCTGAAGAATGGTTAATGGAGTTTAACTCGGATAACTGTGTGGTGTTGCACTTTGGGAAGTCAAACCAAGCAAGATCTCCATGGTGAATGGTGGGGAGGGCCCAGGGGAGTGATGCAGAGCAGAAGGATAGAGGAGTGCAAGTACATGAATCCCAGAAAGTGGTATCGCAGGTAGATACTCCTGTTGAACATCACTTGTCACTCGATCTCTTCCCCCCTCCCTCCTCCCCATTCCCCCTCCTTCTCCTCCGTAGTCGCTGACATGCTTCACCTTGGGAGATGCCGGCATTGCACGTGGTATCTGAAGGCAGCGGCGGAGGAGGGTGTGTCGGAGTGCACTAAGCGATGGAGAATGGAGGAGGAGGAGGTGGCATTAGTGGACCAAGCGACAGCCGATACGAAGTACTGGCAGTTGGTGAGAGGGGAGTCCAACATTGACCGAGCACGTCCTGTCGGTGGCAGCGACCAGAAGAAAGTGCTGCCAGCCAGGGACTACAGCATGAGCCACAACAGCAGCTGTGTCAACCGGACGGTGCGGCAGCCGATGTAGAAGGGGCTCAATCCGAAACGTCACCCAATCCTTCTCTCCGGGGATGCTGCCTGTCCCGGCTGAGTCACTCCAGCATTTTGTGTCTATTTCTTAGAGCAGCCCTGCGACCTGGAACTTTGCTTGCAATACTGCAGAATGTCTTTTAGGAGGAGCGAAGGCTGAGAGGAGATTTCGTTCAAAATCATCGCGGGCAGAGGGATTAAGGTGGAACGGGTTGCACCGGAGTTTGGGCTGTTTGATCTAATGTTTTGATTTCATTGCACAGTATTTTTCTTTTATGTATAATATATGTTTTTCTTGCATTGTCTAATGTGTGCTTGCGATGCTGCTGCAAGCAAGTTTTTCATTGTTCCTGTACCTCAATACACTTGCACATCCGAAAATAAACTAGACTTGAGAACTGGAGACCAGAGACTTTAAGTGGTTGTCAAAAGAAACAGGGATGTCGCAAAGAAAAAACTTAATGAGCAACTAGGATCTGAATCCAAAGCCTAACGAGGTAGAAGGAGCTTTAATCGTGTTTTTTATATGCGATTTGTTAAGCATCTGAACTGAAACAGGTTACGGGAGATACATAAACAATGGCAGTAAATCGACTGCTCTTAATATGCTTTCTTACAGAAAGCATATGGACAGCAGATACTCCACCTCTCCCATCCCACCATCAGACCAAACCAGTTACATAATTCCATACAATGCCTCCACGTGGTCGAAATTCTACAGAGATCCAAAGATTACTTGTGAATAGACACAAATGCTGGAGTAACTCAGTGGGACAGGCAGCGACTGGAGAGAAAGAATGGGTGACGTTTAGGGTCGAGACCCTTCTTCAGACTGAACTGAACTGAACTCTCGTCGGTGAGAGTACTTGTGATTGTCGGAACATCACCCATTCCTTATATCCAGAGATGCTGCCTGTCCCGCTGAGTCATTCCAGCTTTTTGTGTCTATCTTTAATTTCAGAGTTAAATAAAAAACACAGAGTGCTGGAGGAACTCAGCGGGCTAGGCGGAATCTGTGGAGGAATGGATTAGGAGTTGTTTCGGGCCAGAGTTCTTCTTCAATAGGAAGTAACTGCAGATGCAGATGTCTTTGCACAAACCCAAATTATTCCGGGAATGCCGAGAGAGAGAGAGAGAGCGAGAGAGCAAGAGAGATAGAGAAATAGAGAGATAGAGAGAAAGATAGGAGAGGGAGGTCGAGCGAGAGAGAGAGAGAGAGAGGAGAGAGAGAGAGAGAGAGAGAGAGAGAGAGAGAGAGAGAGAGAGAGAGAGAGAGAGAGAGAGAGAGAGAGAGAGAGAGAGAGAGAGAGAGAGAGAGAGAGAGAGAGAGAGAGAGAGAGAGAGAGAGAGAGAGAGAGAGAGAGAGAGAGAGAGAGAGAGAGAGAGAGAGAGAGAGAGAGAGAGAGAGAGAGAGAGAGAGAGAGAGAGAGAGAGAGAGAGAGAGAGAGAGAGAGAGAGAGAGAGAGAGAGAGAGAGAGAGAGAGAGAGAGAGAGAGAGAGAGAGAGAGAGAGAGAGAGAGAGAGAGAGAGAGAGAGAGAGAGAGAGAGAGAGAGAGAGAGAGAGAGAGAGAGAGAGAGAGAGAGAGAGAGAGAGAGAGAGAGAGAGAGAGAGAGAGAGAGAGAGAGAGAGAGAGAGAGAGAGAGAGAGAGAGAGAGAGAGAGAGAGAGAGAGAGAGAGAGAGAGAGAGAGAGAGAGAGAGAGAGAGAGAGAGAGAGAGAGAGAGAACGAAAGAGGGAGGGAGGGAGAGGGAGGGAGAGAGAGAGTCCAGCCTCTTAACCCCAAGCACCATGGTGGATCAACGCTTACAAAAATAATCCGCTCTGTGATCTTTGGCAGTCCAAAAGCGGCGTAGGAAAATTAAAAATCCCCCCCACATTCCCGCCTCCCCCGGCCAGTGATGTGATGGACGTGAGGGTCTGGACCAATCGCTGATAAGGTCTCGGACAAATCCAGTCCCCGGAGATGTTCGGCATCGCATATTTGACTTTTCGGCGTCGCACCTGTTGAGTTATTTGGCTTTTCGGCGTCGAGTCTGTTAGGTTATTTGGCTTTTCGTCATCGCGTCCATTCGGTTATTTTGCTTTTCGGCATCGTGTCCGTTCGGTAATTTGGCTTTTCGCTGTCATTTCCGTTCGGTATCTTGGCTTCTACTTCCTCGCTTTGGCTTCTCGTCCTTCGACGCCCCGTCTGGGTACCATTTTGCACAGTCCCGTTCTTCTTTCTACTGCTTTGTAGAATTATTGTGCAATTAATGTATAATTGATGTATAGTTCATGTTTCCGTGTGTTGTCTGAGTCTAGCTGCCTGTGATGCTGCTGCAAACATTTTCAATGTATTTGTACTGGACCTCACTGTATTTGTGCATTTAGCAATAAACTTGACATAAACATAGCCTGTCAAGATTCATTGCAATCAGGTGAAGTTAAAATAGAGCTTTGTAAAGATAGTTCAAAAAGAGCATTGATCTGGGCCTGTGTTTCACATTAGTTCCCAAAGCAATCTATGTGATGTTCCAACCAGTTTTGTGGCCAGCAGGACAAGGTGATCTCTTGATCTAATGGTGTTGAAGTAAAACAACTTACTTCAAGTTGCCCTTCCTTTCCCTCATCTCTCTCAATCCCCTCCTCCTTCCCAGTTCTCTGACCAGTCTTACTGTCTCCCACTACATTTTATCTATGTTTGCTTTGTTGTTTCCATGTCCCAACTAACAATGATCTATTCTATATTTTCCTTGATCTCCATTCCCTTGGTCCTCTTTTCACACTTTATATTTCCTTATATATACGTCAAGTCAAGTCAAGAGAGTTTATTGTCATGTGTCCCAGATAGGACAATGACATTCTTGCTTGCACAACAGAGTATTGTAAACAGAACAGTTCAGTGTGTCTACGCAGCATATACCATATATTTACACACATAAATAAACAGATAAAGTGCAATAAGCTGTTATAGTTCAGAGTTTGTTTGATGGCGAGTTGAACAGGTTGAACAAGTTAGGTCTTTATTCTTTGGAGCGCAGAAGGTTAAGGGGGGACTTGATTGAGGTCTTTAAAATGATGAAAGGGATAGACAGAGTTGACGTGGATACGTTTTTCCCATTGAGGGTAGGGAAGATTCAAACAAGAGGGCATGACATGAGAATTAAAGGGACAGAAGGTTTCGGGGTAACGTGAGGGAGAACTTCTTTACTCAGAGGGTGATGGCTGTGTGGAATGACTTCCAGCAGAAGTGGTGGAGGCAGGATCGATTTTAACATAAGAGTAAAGTTGATAGGTATATGGACGTGAAGGAATGGAGGGGGTATGTCTGAGTGCAGGTAGATGGGACTAGGGGAAAACAAATAGTCGGCACAGACTGGAAGGGCCGAGAGGGCCTGTTTCCGTGCTGTACATTGTTATATGGTTATATGGTTATATGGTTAATAGCCTGATGGCTGAGGGGAAGAAGCTGTTCCTGAATCTGGATGTACCAGATTTCAGGCTCCTGTACCTTCTACCCTGATGGCAGCGGAGAGATGAGTATTCCTTATCTCTGTACTGCCCACTCCCCTGATATCACTGAAGAAGGGACTCGACCCAAAACGTCACCCTATCCTTCTCTCCAGAGCTGCTGCCTGTCCCGCTGAGTTACTCAGCATTTTGTGTCTTTTTAGATCGAGCTGCCTTGGTATTGAACAATACAGAGAAGTCCCAGGAATTGATGATTATGCCTTCAGATGACAGGTTTTGAAGGTCTGCTCCTGAAGGAGGCAGTGCTGCCGTGGCCTACCGCTGTAGGACGCTCCCCCTCCCGTCCCCTGACAACCCCTCCCTGAAGCCATCCCCCTCCCCCACTGTCGGGCGCACCTCCAGCAGTGGCCCCCGCCTGAAGCCGTCCCCATACCTAGCTGCAGGATGCTCCCCACCTGTCCCTACGCACTCGGGCCAGCTTCGCGGGTCACGGAATCGAGCCGGCTTTGGTGTCACGGACTCGGGAAAGCTTGGTGATGGCTTCTGGATGGCTTCTGGACTCAGCCCAGCCGGGAATTTATTCTCCTCGCCCCGGTGATTGACAGCGGGTACCTGAAGGGGTGTCACCGTCCCGTGACTGACAGGAGACAAGACCAATCTGCTGATCTTATGATTTTTAAACCTTAATAAATTTTGTAATGTTCCTCTGATCGGAACAAAACTTGGTGCACTTGCAGCACAGGAGAATGGTGAGTAAGGTGGCGAAAAATCGTAGCGCTATTGGGTACCGTTTTTGCGCAAATGTAAATACAACACAAACCGGACGAGGACAAGATGAGAGTTTTAGTTAAGTATAGATAGATACATAGATAGATAGATAGATAGATAGATAGATAGATAGATAGATAGATAGATAGATAGATAGATAGATAGATAGATAGATAGATAGATAGAAGATAGATAGATGTAGTTTTAGTTCATCAGTCTGATGCCATCTTTCTAGAATATCTTTTAATAGGTTAAGGTTAATTTTCATCATTTGCACCGAGGTTCAGTGAACCTTTGCTTTGTATTTTGTTGCAACGTTGATTACTTGAATACCAAGCATTCCGGGATTTGCTTTCGCGATTGGTTTGATTGAATAATATAGAAACCTTCCTCCTCCACTCTCCCTCCAACACACAGACACAGACAAGCATGTATAAATGCAGACAAGCACACACACACCTACACAAACATGGAATGTTCCAACACTTCATTTAAGAAAATAAAAAGATTTGCACTTCTGACTTCAGTTATTGAATATTTTATTTTATTCTACACTAATGCAACAACTGGATTCTCTCCTGATCCTACATACTTCCTGCTAAGAGGTGACCAGAAATACACATGCTACTCCAAATGCAGCCGAACTTTTATAAAACTGTAACATGACTTGGAACACCTGTTGTAGAAATTCAAGTTGAAGGTTATTGTCATATGCATGAAGAAGGCGAGGTACAGGTATGATTTGATATTTGAGAATTTAATATTCATACCATTTGGTTGTAAGCTACCCAAGAGGAATATAAGTTTAAGAAGGAACTGCAGATGCTGGAAAATCGAAGGTAAACAAAAATGCTGGAGAAACGCAGCAGGTGAGGCAGCATCTATGGAGCAATAGACAATAGGTGCAGGAGTAGGCTATTCGGCCCTTCGAGCCAGCACCGCCATTCAATGTGATCATGGCTGATCATCCCTAATCAGTACCCCGTTCATGCCTTCTCCCCATATCCCCTGACGCCGCTATTTTTAAGAGCCCTATCTAGCTCTCGTTCCTTGTCTCCGTTCTAAATGGCTTACTTCTTATTCTTAACCTGTGGCCCCTGGTTCTGGACTCCCCCTACATCGGGAACATGTTTCTTGCCTCTAGCGCGTCCAAACCTTAACAATCTTACATGTTTCAATGAGATATCCTCTCATCCTTCTAAACTCCAGAGTGTACAAGCCCAGCTGCTCTATTCTCTCAGCAGATGACAGTCCCACCATCCCGGGAATTAACCTTGTAAACCGAAGCTGCACTCTCTCAATAGCAAGTATGTCCTTCCTCAAATTAGGGGGCAAAAACTGTACACAATACTCCCCCCCCAGGTATGGTCCCTCACTAGAGCTCTGTACAACTGCAGAAGGACCTCTTTTGCTCCTATTCGATTCCTCTTGTTTATAAAGGCCAACATGCCATTCGCTTTCTTCACTGCCTGCTGTACCTGCATGCTTACTTTCATAAACTGATGTGCAAGGACCCCCAGATCCCGTTGTACTTCCCCTTTTCCCAACTTGACGCCATTTAGGTAGTAATCTGCCTTCCTGTTTTTGCTGCCAAAGGGAATAATCTTTGACCTAAGTGGCTAAATGGATAACCTAAGTGGATAAAAGGCGACGTTTTGGGTCGAAACCTTTCCTCAGACCCAAAACATCGCCTATTTCCTTCACTCCATGATGCTGCCTCACCCGCTGATTTCTCCCAGCATTTTTGTCGACCAAGAGGAATATAAGGTGTTTGTTTCCTACAGTTTGCATGTGGCCCCACTCTGGGATGGAGGAGTCCCAGAACCGAAAGGTCTGTATGGGATTCGGAAGGGGAGTTAAAATGATGAGCAAATGGGAGACATGGCAGACTGGGCTCAAGTGTTAAGCGAAATGGTCACCTAGTCCATGCCAGGTCTCGTCGATATTAAGGAGGCCACATCGGGAAAACAAAATGCAGTAGATGAAGTTAGTGAAGTGTATGCGAAACTCTGTCTCACTTGGAAGGACTGCTGTGGTCCCTGAATGTATGTGAGGGATGAGGTACAGTATAGGGACAGATGTTACATCTCCTGCGGTTGCAGGGGAAGGTACCTGGGGAGAGGGTGGCTGGATGAGAAGGGATGAGTGAATGCAGAAGCTGCATAGGGAGTGGTCTCTGCTGAAGTTGAAAGGGGTAGGTATGGGACGGTGTAACTGGTAGTGGGATCACGTTGAAGGAGCTCAGGTTCAAATATCACACATAAGCCTTGTCTGCATATTACAGCTTCACCTCTGGAGTGACCTTGTTTCTGGACAGTTGTTGCCGTAGGTGAATATCCTACCATCAGTTCCAAAGGTAATTTCACTCCAATAGAACCATTGCTGGAAGTGACCTGCAGCATTACAGTGAGGAGACTGAATATGTGTTGGAACAATCACACATCTTGTTGGATATTTATCATCACGGGTTAAATTAAAGACAGAAAATGCTGGAGATATTAAGCCTCTCAGACACATCTTTTTTTTTTCACTGATCTTGGCTCCATTGTGGACCCATTGGTTGCCATCATATTACAAATGTAAGATGGGAGATGATTTTTTGTAGGCAAACACATTTGAAGAGAGGGCGCAACAGCCCCTCCTGATTGATTGAGCCAAAGGGTTTACTGAGTTTGAAAAATGGGTTGATCCCAGTTTTTCAATTGGAGTTGCAACAACTAGCCTGTATTGGGTGGAGCTGAGTTATTTGAAATTGCTCAATGAGATGATCATTTCAGATTCTGGAACATTTAGATCTTAATTCCATCCATAAAAAGATATAACAAGTTTGTATTTGAAGAACTGCATTGGAAGAAGAGGCTAAATATCTCATTCTATTATGTCAGTTCCTGAAATCTTAGGAATATGGTTTCTCATCAACGTATCCCTTTTGGTGGAAATTGTCATCCACAAGATTCCGTATATTTTGTTCATTGTTTAATAAGCCATACTTGGTTTGAAATCCATATCAGTCATCCAGAAAATATCAAAGCTTTGAATTTTAACTTGGAAAATAATCCATATAAACCGATGGTTTTTTGTTGTATTTGCGTAGTGGATTAGTAGCAGCCCCACTGTTCTGATGGGTTTTTAAATATACAATCTGACAACTACTATTGTTTTTTAGTCAGTGAGTGGTTAGAAAATCAGTTACTGTGAAACACATGTCAGAATGTGCAGCCTTTTAAAATAATTTCAGTAACTTCTTTTCTCAAAAAGAACACATGTCATTAATGAAATGAAATAAATATGTTTTTTTTAACAGAAGAATAGAAGGCATTTGTACAATGATAAAATTTGATATATATGTACAGTTAAAAAGGGGTATTATCAATTTATTAATTTTGCAGTTGAATTGTCCTCAATTCCAGAAAAATATGACCACGGAAAATGATTTCTGATAGAATTTATATACCTGAATTCTCAAAAGCTTGTGTTGTTATCACCCATGGGATGTAGGTCAGGAAATATTATGCAGCTTTCCAGCTTTTCTGGATTAAATGAAGTTATGTTACAATATCTCTTGGCATCACTCTTAATGAATGCATATTTGTAATACTACGTTCTTGATATATTGTAAATGCCGAGGACAGATGCATGTAACATAATGTTACTTCAACAATAAAAAAACATTGGGATGATTTTCCTGACTTCCTACCCACTGCTGGCAACACAATAGGCTGTACATTTTCTATGAACATTTATGCCAATAATACTGTGGAAAAATAATTTTCCAAGGAATCATATTTTTAATCCATCAGTCTCGAACCATACGGCACAACGCTAACCGCAACCCTACCTCAACAACGATCTACTTTGAACTATGTACTAGTTGTTGGCAGACACAAAAAGCTGGAGTAACTCAGCAGGACAATTCGGGTGACGTTTCGGGTCGAGACCCTTCTTGAGACCTGGACCCGAAATGTCATCCATTCCTTCTCTGCATGGATGTTGCCCGTCCTGCTGAGTTGCTCCAGCTTTTTGCGTCTATCTTCAGTTTAAACCAGCATCTGCAGTTCTTTCTTACAGATATGTACTAGTTGTACTTTGGTTTGTACTTTATGGTCTGGTTACATAGTATTATTGATAATTTTATTGTAGATTAGACATTGTATATTTATTTGTTGCGCCTATAAAGCTGCAGCAAACAAGAATTTAATTGTTCCGTTCGAGTGCATATAACAATTAAACATTTTTAACTCTTTACTCCATCCCACACAAGGGAATGTGTTGGATTGAGTCAATCTTACACACTTCTAAACATAAGGTTTGTAAAAGTTATCCAGTCAGTCCCATCTCCCGAGCACATTCTCAAGAAGTCAATGGAGAAGTCAATGGCAAGGCAGTACCCCAATGAAATGGATACATCACTATTGCTATAGAGATCCGTTTGGAGGAATTTTTATCTCCATTTAGACCTAGACTTTTGTTGATTATGTTAGAAACATTGCTGTTGTGTTTTTTTTCCCCTGCCAAAGCCATCTCTGATTATTTTTGGTTAATTTATATTGAAAAGATATTTAACAATTTGGGATTTTTTGAAACATTATGAACATGTGGTTCTTTCATGTCTGAGACCATTGAAAAGAGGTGTAAACGTTTTTGAGGTGTCCTGGTGTTCTTTTTAATGTACCTGCATGTCAAAGAAGACCTGGCTCCCCATGTGAGCTTAATGGGACAGGCCATACCACATGTACCATTTGCAGCACAATGTCATACTGATGCCATTTGAATCCTCGTGGCTGTGCATATTTAACTCAAAGTTGCATTTGGCCATTAAGCTTTTGCTGGAATGACCATTAATTTCTGTTTACCCATAGATTTATGCTCTAGATAAAGTACTGTTTGCTCAAGAAGTCCCCAAAAGTGTCCCAGATTCATAAAGTTCATGCTTAAGACACAATCTGGCATTCTTTTGGCTTGTACTCGCTGGGATTTTGCAGGGTGAGGGGGGAGGACCTCATTGAAACTTATCGAATAGTGAAAGGCCTGGATAGAGTGGATGTGGAGAGGATGTTTCCAATGGGAGAATCTAGGACCAGAGACAATGGCCTCAGAATACAAGGATGTCTCTTTAGAAAGGAGATGAGGAGAAAATTATTTCAGAGGGTGGTGAATCTATGGAATTTATCACAACAATGCCAACAGTAGGAAGTGGATATTTCTGTGGTGGAGATTGATAGGTTCTTGATTAATACGGGAATTATCAGAGGATTATGGGAGAAGGCCAGGGGAATGGAGTTGAGAGAGAAAGACCCATGATTGAATGATAGAATAGACTTGATGGGATGAATGGCATAATTCTGCTCCTATAACTTATGAACAGACTATTTGAAAGTTCTATGCAAGGTATTGATTAAAGTCATTCCAAATATCTAAAAATCTGGTCTCTTCTGGGATGGATGTCATTTTCCAAGTCCTTCATCATGGACATGTGGTTGACCTGGCAAAGAGATCTAAAAGCTTTATGTTGGAAATAGATTGCAGTCTATTTTGGATATACTGTATATCTGAAATATCTTCGATAGAACATCCATTTTAATTATTAGATGTTAAAATAACCCTTATCCTATACTTCATAAGGCTAACATTCCTTCATTGGTGTTATGTATTTATTGTGTTTTCTCACTGTGAGATTCCCGACAACTGCTTCTCCTCATTATAGCTATATTTAAGAGTGAGTTGGATGTGGCCCTTGTGGCTAAGGGGATCAGAGGGTATGGAGAGAAGGCAGGTACGGGATACTGAGTTGGATGATCAGCCATGATCATATTGAATGGCGGTGCAGGCTCGAAGGGCTGAATGGCCTACTCCTGCACCTAATTTCTATGTTTCTATGTTCATTAATTTATATATAAATAGTAACTTTAAACTTCAGCCCAGTAATTGAGCAGATGTGTTGGTGAGCTGTTGCCATGTGACCTCAACCCCTTCCCCTTATAGAAAACCTAGTCACTCACATTGAATCTCAGAATTATGCAGCGGAATGCGTGACGGATGGACAGATAATTGAATGAACAACATCGTAGATGGAAGAATGCACACCAACATGTTTGGTGTGATTTCCTTAAGGGAATTATTTTATCCATTTCACTGCTCAACGCCCCATGCCAGTGATGCTAGCAAATGTGAGCAGTGATCGGTTTATTTGTACATGGTTTCTGAATGTGCACTAGTGATGTGATATTACATCTGTAAAAGTTCTATTCACATTTGTTTTGCAGTTATTGTATGCATAAACAACTGTGAAAGTATAGCCTATATATTATAACTTTGATCGTATTACACTAAAGTATTTTGATTTCCCATCACTTGGTTCTTCAATAGGCCCTCCTGGGATGGGTGGGTGGGACACGTCACTCCCATGTTTTGAGAGGTGGGGGACAATCAGTTTTATTTTTGTGTTATAACCATATAACCATATAACCATATAACAATTACAGCACGGAAACAGGCCCTCTCGGCCCTTTCCAGTCCGTGCCGACCATTTGTTTTTTTCCCCTAGTCCCATCTACCTGCACTCAGACCATATACCCTCCATTCCCTTCACGTCCATATACCTATCCACTTTACTCTTAAATGTTAAAATCGATCCTGCCTCCATCCAACTTCTGCTGGAAGCTGATTCCACACAGCCCACCACCCTCTGAGTAAAGAAGTTCCCCCTCACGTTACCCCGAAACCTCTGTCCCTTAATTCTCATGTCATGCCCTCTTGTTTGAATCTTCCCTACCCTCAATGGGAAAAACGTATCCACGTCAACTCTGTCTATATGTAATGTTATTTATCACATTGTAGATTCAAGCGGGTATCAGATGCTTTCGAAGGGCTGAATCGGCCCGTTCGCAGGGCCTTTCATCGGCTTAAAATTGGCCGCAGTCAGGCAGTCAAACTGCTGCGTCAAGGTGATCGAGGCTCTCGATGTTGAAGTCAAAGCCGGCCGATTTTAAGCCTCGCCGGGTGGTGAAAGGCCCCGCAAACGGGCCGATTCAAGCCCCACGATTTGGGGCGGACGAAGCTGCTGTTCCTGGAGTTTGGAGTTGGTCACCAACCATAGTCAGCTCCCGATGTTACCGTCCTCAGGGACAACGGCTGAAGCCTCCGAAGCCTCGCGTGTGTGCGTGCGCGCACATGCTGCCGCCAATAAATTGGCCCCCCCCCCCCTATTTTTGATAGCGATTTCCGCCCCTGCTCCTGTCGTGATTTAGAAATTATGGCCCTTGAGTCCTGGTTTAGAAATTACATGCTTTTTTCTTATTTGAAGCCAGACAAAAAAAAAGATTTTGGGTGACTGTTGCAGAATCTATGTATCCTCTGTATAAGTTTCTATTGAATGGGACACCTTTAGCCCAGCTTCCCTACGGTGTGTATCCGGTAGCAAGACTTTTGAATTTTCATGCCGGTAGTGCTACTGTTACCATTTTTTCTCTTGTTTTTATTGTAGAGGTCAGTTTACCATCTTTTACATTTCTAATGTGAACAAAAAGCCATGATTAACATGCATATCCCTTTCTCGGGAGTACAAAATTCAAGAGATCCAAACAATGGAAAGCACGACAACCTCTTGGCTTTGGAATACCTCCACTGTACATTGGTACACGTGACAATAAACTAAACTAAACTAAACTAGAATGATTTACAACTTTTGCAGCAAACTCTCCAATCTTTGTCCTTGCACTGTGCCCATTTATTCCCATTTTTCTGCTTTCAATGTAACATGTCTTTACATTTTTACTTCCACTTCCATAAAAAAACTTGGCCAAATATGTTTTGTTCTTGTACTGTGCCATGGGGTTTCACTGTTAAAATACATTAAAATGCAGATTCAAAGGTGGATGTGAACAACTGTACCACAGACACAACTAAACCAAAAGAGATGGGGGAGATATTGAACAATTTCTTTTCTTCGGTATTCACCAAGGAAAAGATATTGAACTCTGTGAGTTAAGGGGAAAAAGTAGAGTAGCTATGGAAACTATGAGATTCAAAGAGGAGGAAGTACTGACACATTTGAAAAATATAAAAGTGGATAAGTCTCCAGGTCCTGACAGGATATTCCCTAGGACATTGAGGGAAGTTAGTGTAGAAATAGCAGGAGCTATGACAGAAATATTTCAAATGTCATTAGAAACGGGAATAGTGCCGGAGGATTGGCGTACTGCGCATGTTGTTCCATTGTTTAAAAAGGGTTCAAAGAATAAACCTAGCAATTATAGACCTATTAGTTTGACGTCAGTGGTGGGCAAATTAATGGAAAGGATACTTAGAGATAATATATATAAGCATCTGGATAAACAGGGTCTGATCAGGAACAGTCAACATGGATTTGTGCCTGGAAGTCATGTTTGACAAACCTTCTTGAATTTTTTGAAGCGGTAACTAGGGAAATTGATGAGGGTAAAGCAGTGGATGTTGTCTATATGGATTTCAGTAAGGCCTTTGACAAGGTTCCCCATGGAAGGTTGGTTAAGAAGGTTCAATCTTTGGGTGTTAATGGCGGAGTAGAACAAGATGGATTCAACAGTGGCTGAATGGGAGATGTCAGAGAGTAATGGTGGATGGCTGTTTGTCAGGTTGGAAGCCGGTAACCAGTGGGGTGCCTCAGGGATCTGTGTTGGGTCCACTGTTGTTTGTCATGTACATCAATGATCTGGATGATGGGGTGGAAAATTAGATAAGTAAGTATGCAGATGATACTAAGATAGGTGGTGTTGTGGATAATGAAGTAGATTTTCAAAGTCTACAGAGAGATTTGGGCCATTTGGAAAAGTGGGCTGAAAGATGGCAGATGGAGTTTAATGCTGTTAAGTGTGAGTGCTGCATTTTGGCAGGACAAATCAAAATAGGAAGTACATGGTAAATGGTAGGGAATTGAGGAATGCTGTGGAACAGAGGGATCTAGGAATAACTGTGCATAGTTCCCTGAAGGTGGAATCGCATGTAGATAAGGTGGTAAAGAAAGCCTTTGGTGTGCTGACCTTTATAAATCAGAGCATTGAATATAGGAGTAGGGAAGTAATGTTAAAATTGTACAAGGCATTGTAAGACCAGTTCTGGAGTATGGTGTACAATTTTTGGTCGCCTAGTTATAGGAAGGATGTCAACAAAATAGAGAGAGTACAGAGGAGATTTACTAGAATGTTGCCAGGGTTCCAGCAACTATGTTACAGAGAAAGGTTGAACAAGTTAGGTCTTTATTCTTTGGAGCGCAGAAGGTTAAGGGGGGACTTGATTGAGGTCTTTAAAATTATGAAAGGGATAGACAGAGTTGACGTGGATACGTTTTTCCCATTGAGGGTAGGGAAGATTCAAACAAGAGGGCATGACATGAGAATTAAGGGACAGAAGTTTCGGGGTAACGTGAGGGGGAACTTCTTTACTCAGAGGGTGGTGGCTGTGTGGAATGAGCTTCCAGCAGAAGTGGTGGAGGCAGGATCGATTTTAACATTTAAGACTAAAGTGGATAGGTATATGGACATGAAGGGAATGGAGGGGTATGGTTTGAGTGCAGGGAGATGGGACTAGGGGAAAACAAATGGTCGGCACGGACTGGAAGGGCCGAGAGGGCCTGTTTCCGTGCTGTAATTGTTATATGGTTATATGGTTATATGGTTAAACACAAAATTTGTGTCAGCCCATATCCATTCTCACAGACTTCATAAAATGGGTGTTAGGAATTCATGACTGTTTCATATAGTTTATTTAAATCTTGGATAATTACTGACTTTGACTTGAGGGGCACAGTTGTAGTTCACAGTTTGAATGAATGTAATGGTAATGCCTGGCTGATACATGTCATGTACTAACAATGCATGTGATTCCTTCTCATCAAAAAGGGGATATTTAAAGCAATTTGCTTATTTCTGTGAAGAACTCTGAGTCACTGAAACAATTGAGTCATATCTTCTGGTAAAAACAATGAGAAGAACTTTAAGCTGAGTACCTGTGAGAAAACATCTGGAACAGAAGAGTGCGATGGCAGGAATTTCCAATGGTTTTTATAAAAAAGAAATCAGTTTAAACATTCTTGCCAAAATGTAAGGTCTTAAAGTTGACTTTGACAACTTGCTACACTGAACAGAAAAATTGCATGGGGAAATTAATCCAGAGAAATATAGGGTAATGCACTTGAAATAGCAGAAGGCGGCACAATGGACAAATGGCCATTGTTAAAGTTTATTTGGTTCTTTGCTTTAATTTGAGAAGGTTCAGGCCCAGTTTGATCTTATCCCACTTTACCACCAATAACATTTTCAGAGAGAGAAGAATGCCTCTTGCATTGATCTTCTCACCCTAACCCATTCCACTGTTGCAAACAAAATTGACATTTCGAAGCAGATTGTGATTCACCCAGCACACCCGTGCTGTGGGGAGAGCTGCTGACTCACAGTGCAAGACCCGGATTAAATCTTCAGTATGGGTGCTGTCTATGAGGAGTTTGCACGTTCTCCCTGTGACCACATGGGTTTCCTGCGGGTCCTCCGGTTCCCTCACACATACCAATGATCGGCAGGTTGTCGGTTAATTGGCTTCTGTAAATGGCCCCTAGTGTGACGGGTGCAAGAGTGGAATAACATAGAATTAGTATATGGGTGATTGATGGTTGGTGTGGTCCAAAGGGCCTGTTTCCACGCTATATCTCTAAACTAAACTAAAAGTAAACTTATGCCCCAATGCCTGTAGCAAAAAACTCACCTTGTAACCGTGCGGCACGGTGCTGCATCGGTAGAGTTGCTGCCTTACAGCGTCAGAGACCTGGGTTTGATCCTGGCTACGGATGCTGTCTGTACGGAGTTGGTGACCTACATGGGTTTTCTCCAAGATCTTCGGTTTCCTCCCACACTCCAAAGATGTACATGTTTGTAAGTTAATGGGCTTGGTATAAATACAAATTTTCCCTAGTGTGTGTAGGATAGTGGTGGTGTGCGGGGATCGCTGGTCGGCGTGGTCTCGGTGGGCCACGCTGTATCTATATACCAAACCAAACTAAACTAAACTATACCATACTAAACTAAACCAAACTAAAATAAATACACTGTCCTTATGAGGTTTGCCTGCTGGCAAAGTGGAGCCTGCACCTCTGGATCCCTCAAGCAAATAGTTGTAGAGTGATCACTGTATGTTTGGAAGTGACAATTACTGTCCGTTTCACTGTCCTCGAGTCCCTTCCAGCAATAGCAATGTTGGATGCGACTATTATGGGATACAAAGAATGTATAATTAAATTCATGGCTAAAACTGGACAGCATCCGCATTTGTGCTGTTTTCTCACCCAGCTGAATTAACTACTTTCGTGATTACATACACGCAGTGAAGTTATGTGGGAAATTCTAGAAATTGGTTTGAACTAAACGAAACACTGGAATTATTCTGACTAGTTAATTTTTAATTCTTCAGAACTTGTTGATTCCGGTTCTTTTACCTCCCCCCCCCCCCCCCAGCCTGGGTCAGTAAAACACTGATTTGAGCACTGAAGTCTAAACCCTTTATTCACTGCGGGGCCGATTTCTGATCCACTCACTCGAACCCGCAGCAGCCTTGTTCATAGAATCATAGAATAGAAAATAGGTGCAGGAGTAGGCCATTCGGCCCTTCGAGCCTGCACCGCCATTCAATATGATCATCCAACTCAGTATCCTGTACCTGCCTTCTCTCCATACCCCCTGATCCCTTTAGCCACAAGGGCCACATCTAACTCCCTTTTAAATAAAGCCAATGAACTGGCCTCAACTACCTTCTGTGGCAGAGAATTCCCACAGACTCACCACTCTCTGTGTGAAAAAAGATCTTCTAATCTCGGTCCTAAAAGACTTCCCCCTTATCCTTAAACTCTGACCCCTTGTTCTGGAGTTCCCTAACATCGGGAACAATCTTCCTGCATCTAGCCTGTCCAACCCCTTAAGAATTTTGTACGTTTCTATAAGATCCCCCCTCAATCTCCTAAATTCCAGCGAGCACAAGCCGAGTCTATCCAGTCTTTCTTCATATGGAAGTCCTGCCTCATACCATTCAGATAGAACAGAAAGAGAAGACGACATGCACCAACGAATCGATCTCCTATTTATAGAGACCAAGTGGGACCTGTTGGATCCCTGTCACACAGGAGGCCTGGTCCCCCAAAGCAACCCGTTCCTCAACGCAATATTGCATCACTAACCTGTGGTTCCCACAGGAGGTGTGGTCCCCCAACTGAAGCTGTTTCCGAACGCAAGATGCCAGCATTCCCCTGCCTCCCTCAGCACCGGACTTTAAAACAAATTCCAAACGCACTTCCCCTGCCGCCGCAGCAGTTCCAATTGCAATACCAATTCGCCCTCCCCCTCCTGTTGAAGCACTTGCTGTGATATCCCGTGAGGTGAAAACCTCAGAGCATTCCTGTCTTGCAACTTTGTATCAAAGTGTGTTGGAAGGATTTTGACAGTAAAAATCTTGTAAAAGTTGACATTTTTAAAGCTTTAATCATCAATAACGTGGAATATAGTATCATCACCGGAAGCTCCTGGAAAAAGGCTGTGGTTACCGTTGGAAACGTCCCAATGTGATGTAATTGTGGCACTCGGCAGCTTGAGAGCCCATTGTGATTGGTGCACTGTGCGTGGCATTGTGACATCATCACCGGAAGCTGCTGGAAAAGGGCTCTCTGAGAAGCGATTTTTGGTTTTAAAAAAAACTTTAATTACGAATAACTTGTGAAATATAACATCAAATCTCAAGTGAACCTGATTATGTGAATCAGAGTATGCAAAAATGGAAGCACTAGCACGTAGCATTTTGAGGAAGATACAAATACATACAACATACAGACATACATACAATGTGAGACTTTTATAGGTATATAGTTACAGTGGCGGGAAACCAACGGCGGGAAAGTACAAAGGGAGGTAACCATTTATCCCAATCACAGATACCAGTGAGAAAATACAGTGGGAGGCAACTCTTTAGCATAGTCACAGGTACATAACAGTTATCAGTACAGAACACCAAAGTAGAGACTTCTTCAGCGGTCCAGACTTGGTGGTGACAACTGGGTCACATGTTTTCAGGGAATTGAGTCTCCAGCACCTGTGATGTCACTACCAGTGAAGACAACTTTCACAGTCACCTTACATTCCCAAAGCATCCCCATTTCTTCATATTCACAAGCTCAACTAATGTAAATTGCTATGGCCATGAAAAAAAAGCAATCATAATAAATCAATACACAAAAACCTGGAGTAACTCAGCAGGCCAGGCAGCATCTCTGGAGAGAAGGAATGGGTGACAATTGGGGTAGAGACCCTTCTTCAGACTGAAGATCTGAAACGTCACCCATTCCTTTCTCCAGAGATGCTGCCTGTCCTCTCAGTTACTCCAGCTTTTTGTGCCTATCTTGGGTTTAAACCAAGCATCTGCAGTTCCTTCTTACACATGATAAATTAATGACTTTGTATGAGCCATTTGAACTATAAGAGGATCAAAACGTTGGTAGAAAGTATGGAACCCATAGACGGAGTGAAAGGAAAAGTAAACGTATGGCTTTGGTGGAGTACTGAGAATTTGTGCAAGAAACATTTATGACAAATTCAGTTGTATTACTTTTACTTCAGCTCATAGTCCTTTCAAATGCTTCTTTGCAAATTGCTGAACTTAGTCTATAATATATCAATGAAAAATATTCAAATCCAGTTGCCGAATGAAAAACATTAAGGTATACATTTATCAAAAAAAGAATTAGTCACACACAACTTTAACTCTTAATTATTAAGGATGTCAAAATTTATGCATCTAATATTATAAAAGATAATATAACATATTAAATAGTCAATAGCTCGTTCAGCAATGTAAACACAGTTTGAACTTCTGATCTTGACTGTTTAGCTCGTTTTCAGAAAATAAAACCTTTCGAAGGAAAGGAATTCAGAACAGTTTATCTACAAACGATCAATGTAAATCAATTAAAATCTTAAATACAGTGCACTGTGAAGCTTTTTGACTGTTTAATATATATATCTATATGCAGAAATAATGATAAAGTTTAACAACTGAGGTTTGTTTAGGTTTTGTTTTCTCCCACAGCATCAGATTGACTTGTGCAAGATGCAGCTGAAACTGCTTTAATGGTCCTTAATAATAGAGATGGTTGAATGACTACTTGAGAGCAGGAATAAAGATTAAAGGGCTAAGTATAGATAGGATGTTAAAATATTTGTTAAGCAGTGTGATTAACATCCTGTTGGTATCTCTAATGTTATTTTATGATATACAAGTGAATCAAAATTGAACCTTGTACACTGAAGTGTTTGCGGTGAGGATGAAAGGCAATTTTCAGACTTTTACCTAAATGCACCAGCTTCAGGCAATCAAGTGTATCGGGAAGAGTTCATGACAGGTCAAATTGTACACTGTTGGAAGGATTGGGTTCAATTACTCTTTTCTTGTGGTTTTAATAGGCACCTGGAAGTGATTATAAAGGCAGTAATTTAATTGTGGGGATTCAGATGCTATCAAGGATCGCAAAACGGAAAATCTGCACCCTGTAATTAGATTACAGCATCATTCTAAAATCTTAAGTTACAGCTTCAACTGTGATAATGGCAAATAATGCACTTAGGGTAGGAATCTGGTCTTGCACAACATAAATCTGAACTGAAATGATTTCTATCAAGGGTAGACACAAAATACTGGAGTAACTCAGCGGGACAGGCAGCATCTCTGGAGAGAAGGAATGGATGACGTTTCGGGTCAAGACCTTTCTTCAGACTGATGTCAGGGGAGTGGGCGGGACAGAGATAGAATGTAGTCGGAGACAGTAAGATGGTTGGAGAACTGGGGAGGGGGAAGGGATGAAGAGAGAGGGAATGCAAGGGCTATTTTAAGTTAGAGACGTCAATGTTCATACCGCTGGGTTGTAAGCTACCTATTCTATCAAGGATGATTCTATAATCAGACACCTCGATGTTCACAAGGACTGCCTCAATGCTCAGATAATGTGTTGCTTATAGTTTTTCATCTGTTAAAATGAATAAATGGGAAAACCATAGTTTGCATTTTGCAGCTCTTGCAATGCACGTGCTATTATTATTGCTGCCCGCTGGGAAAACTAGAACCTGGAATCATATCTATTGACCTTTAGAAATTTGTCAGGTCACAGCAAGTTCACTGATCAACCATGTCACCAGGAATGAAATATATTAGCAATGAGGAACAGTTAGAGCAAGAAAATCATAGTCAAACAACATGCCGACCAAGATGCCCCATTTAAGCAGGGTACATTTACCCACATTTGCCCCATATCCCTCTAAATCTTCCCTATCCATGTACCAATTCAAGTTTCCTTTAAATGTTAGCTTCTTGCGCTCTAAGAAATAAAATCATCTTCTAGCTTAGGCCCTCAAGTTTTGCAACATCCCCATAAATCTTTTCTGCACTCTTTACAGCTAAATTATATCCTTTTGCCCCTGTCTCACTGTGCGAGTTGACCCACGAGGTACCCCGAGTGATAGACTCGTGGCTGCCCACGAGACTGCAAGTGTATGATCAAGTGTGTGGCCGAGTTCCCACGGGTATGTAATTGCTGCGATGTTGCAAGTTCCTCTCCCGAGTTAGCAAGTTCCTCTCCCGAGTTAGCAAGTTCCTCTCCCGTTACTCTTGAGCCAACCGTGAATGAAGGTATGGTTTAATAAAGCAACAATGTTAAAATACATCTCCATCCTGTGGTTTTGAGTTATTTCAGCGCGGCCGCATCTATTGATATGACCTACAATGGGAAAATGCGCATTCTACCAAGCATTTCTTGTTTTTTTATGTTTTTAAATACTTTTTTGCAATGGATCTCTATTTAAATAATTTTAAAAAAGGAAGCAGCCCGGGTGACTGACATTGAGCGGCCGTTGGGACCCGACAGCAGACACACACACACACACACACACACACACACACACACACACACACACACACACACACACACACACACACACACACACACACACACACACACACACACACACACACAGAGAGAGAGAGATACACACAGACAGCAGCTGGCCACCACTTCAGAGGAATTAAGCAGCGCGGGTGACTGAGCGGCCGCCAGGACCCGACAGTACACACACACACACACACACACACAGATAGACAGAGAGGGAGAGAGAGAGACACACACACACACACACACACACACACACACACACACACACACACACACACACACACAACACACAGATAGAGATACACACAGACAGCAGCTGGCCACCACTTCAGAGGAATTAAGCAGCGCGGGTGACTGAGCGGCCGCCAGGACCCGACAGTACACACACACACACACACACACACACACAGATAGACAGAGAGGGAGAGAGAGAGACACACACACACACACACACCACACACACACACACACACACACACAGATAGAGATACACACAGACAGCAGCTGGCCACCACTTCAGAGGAATTAAGCAGCGCGGGTGACTGAGCGGCCGCCAGGACCCGACAGTACACACACACACACACACACACACACACACACACAGAGATAGACAGAGAGGGAGAGAGACACACACACACACACACACACACACACACACACACACACACAGATAGAGATACACACAGACAGCAGCTGGCCACCACTTCAGAGGAATTAAGCAGCGCGGGTGACTGAGCGGCCGCCAGGACCCGACAGTACACACACACAGAGATAGACAGAGAGGGAGAGAGAGAGAGACACACACACACACACACACACACACACACACACACACACACACACACACACACAGATAGACAGAGAGGGAGAGAGAGACACACACACACACACACACACACAGCAGCTGGCCACCACTTCAGAGGAATCAAGCAGCTCGGGTGACTTTGAGCGGCCACCGGGACCCGACAGCAGACACACACACAGATACACACAGATAGACAGAGAGGGAGAGAGACACACACACACAACTCAGCGGACATGGCAGCATCTCTGGAGAGAAGGAATAGAGTCGAGACCCTTCTTCAGACTTACCCGAAATGCCACCCATTCCTTCGCTCCAGAGATGCTGCCTGTCCCGCCGAGTTACCCCAGCATTGTGTGTGTCTATCTCCGGTGTGAACCAGCATCTGCAGTTCCTTCCCAATCCCACACTCTCGGCCCCGGGGGAGTGGATGGAGCATCACACGTGGACACATCCCACCCACCACCCCAGACTTGCCCCTTCGGCAGGTCTTTAAGCCGTTCATTGAGACAGAGTGAAGTCACGGGGACAAGTGGCAGAAAGGCCGAAGATAGACACGAAATGCTGGAGTAACTCTGCGGGACAGGCTGCATCTCTGGAGCGAAGGAAAGTCTGAAGAAGGGTCTCGACTCTATTCCTTCTCTCCAGAGATGCTGCCTGGTCCGCTGAGTTATAAACTCCAGCATTTTGTGTCTATCTTTGGTTCAGTCTTACGAGCAAAAGAACAGATTATTAAAGTTCCCACGGTACACTCACGAGACACTAAGATAAACGCACGGGGCCACTACGTTATTGCAACGAGTTAAAATGTTTCCATTTTACACTTGAACAGTTATTTTGACTCGTGGAAAAAATCAAACATGTTTGATTTTTTTCACGAGTTAACAAGTTTCCCGAGTACCTGCCGTTAGCGCCACGAGTCGATAAGTTGCTCGTGCGAGTTCCGATGTTCCCGCTACGTGATCACCACGAGTGAAAACTCGGGGTCACTCGTGGGCCAACTCGCACAGTGAGACAGGGGTTTTTCTATTGCAGGGTGACCAAAACTGAGCTGAATGCAATACTCCAAATACGGCTTAACCAACGTTTTGTACAACTATAACAAACCATCCCAACTTCTATACTCAATTCCCTGAATTAAAGTCCATTAGCCATTATTCATATATGCATATATAATCCACATTGATAACCATTTTTACTGTCTAGAATACCACCTACTTTAGTATCATCTACAAACTTACTAATCATGCCTTGCACATTCTCATCTAAATCTCATTAACAGAAACCACAAACAACAAAGAGCCCAGCAATGATCCCTAATGGGTCTGTCCCACTTAGGTGATTTTTCAGGCGACTGCCGGTGACTGTCAAGTTGTCGGTAGTCGCCTGAAAAACCAGCAACTGGAACGGCGACTGTCAGAGTGGAACACACACACACACCCACACAAACACAAACACATTGCTTCTTTCACCAGCCCGTTATGCAGGCAGGGGACAGGGTAAGCGGGGGAGCGCTGTCTAAGTGAAATTCACACGGTGCAAAGCCAATGTGATACAGATACACATCGCGACGAACAGGAAGGTTGGCGCTGTAATTAAGAAGCTAAAAAGCATAGTGTACGGTAAGTCCTTTAAAAGAGGGGGAGAGAGGGGGGAGAAGGAGGGGAGTCAACTTTTAAGAAGCCAGTGATACACGGCTGTGAAGCTCGGCAGACATTAACATTACCGGTCGGTTATCCTTGGTTCTGAAAACTACATCTTACGTTTTTTTCCCCAATGAGCCAATGAAACTCACCGGTCAGCACCTGCTGCAACCTACGAGAACCTAAGAGAACCTTCGACCTCCTGGCAACCCATTAGGACCTCCAAGCGATCCACCTACGGCACGTGAATTCTTGCTACTCTCCATGGCGGCTTCATTCTAGTCGGCGCTAATTTTTCAACATGTTGAAAAATTTGCGATGATCATAATGAGGCCGCGACGAGTTCCCAGAATGCGGGAACTCCTCACAACCTTGACAGCGAATCCCCGGCAACCACCTGTGAACATGTGGCGACCGCATAGTCTCCTGCAGTCGCCTAAGTGGGGCAAGCACAGAAACAGGGAGATAGGGGATCTGAATGTGTGGCTGACGGGCTGGTGCAGGGAGCAAGGATTTAGATTTATAGACCACTGGGATTTCTTCTAGGGTAGGGGTGACCTGTACAATAGGGATGGGTTGCACCTTAACAGGACAATAGAGGAATCTAATCTAATCTAATCTTAACTGGAGGGGGAATGACGTTCTGGCAGGCAGGTTTGCTAGGGCTACATGTGTGGGTTTAAACTAAATAGTGAGGGGGAGGGATTGACAAATTGTGAGTATAAAGATGGAGTTAAAGGGGAAGTGAGTACAGGAAAAGTTACAAAAGACTCCCGAATTAATGGGAAGGAAAGTTCGAGAAGGGATAAGAGAGTAAGGTCAGGGCCAATTTTGAGCCGTGTGAGAGGGGAGGTGAATACCGAAGTCAAAGTGTTGTATATGAACGCTCGAACTATAAGAAATAAAGTGGACGAGCTTGAGGCTCAGTTAGAAATTGGCAAGTATGATGCTGTGCAAATTACAGAGACATGGCTGCAATAGGGCCAGGGCTGGGAAATAAATATTCAAGGGTATACCTCCTTTCGAAAAGACAAGACAGATGTGCAGAGGGGTTGGGGTAGCTCTGTTGGTGAGGAATGAAATACAGTCCCTTGCAAGGGGTGACATTGAAACAGGAGATGTGGAGTCAGTATGGATAGAACTAAGGAATTGTAAGGGTGAAAAGACCCTAATGGGACATCCACAGGCCCCCAAACAGTAGCCTGGATATAGAGTGCAAATTGAATCAAGAGTTTAAATTGGCATGTCGTAAAGGTTGTTATGGGAGATTTCAACATGCAGGTAGACTGGGACTGGTTGGTACTGGACCCCAAGAAAGGGAGTGTGTGGAGTGTCTCCGAGATGAATTGTTAGAGCAGCTTGTATTGGAGCCTACCAGGGAGAAGGCAATTCTGGATTTAGTGTTGTGTAATGAACCATTTGATAAGGGAACTCTAGGTTAAGGAGCCATTAGGTGGTAGTGACTATAATATGGTAAGTTTCAATCTACAATTTGAGAGGGAGAAGGGTAAATCGGAGATATCAGTGTTACAGTTGACGAAATGGGACTATAAAGCCTTGAGGGAGGAGCTGGCCAAAGTTGACTGGAAAGATACCCCAGCAGCAAGACAGTGGAGCAACAATGGCAGGCATTTCTGGCAATCAGTTCATTCCAAAGAGGAAGAAAGATTCCAAGGGGAGTAAGGGGCGACTGTGGCTGACAAGGGAAGTCAGGGACAGTATAAGAATAAACGAGAAGTACATCGTAGCAAAGATGAGCGGGAAGCAAGAGGATTGGGTAATGTTTAAAGAGCAACAGAATAAAAGGCAATACGGTGAGAAAAGATGAGGTACGAAGGTAAGCTAGCCAAGAATATAAAGGAGGATAGTAAAAGATTCTTTAGGTATGTGAAGAGGAAAAAAATAGTTAAGAACAAATTAGTGAAGGAACGCCACATTAGGTAGGAAATAGTGCTGGGTAGACTGATGCGACTGAAGGCTGATAAATCCCCAGGGCCTGATGGTCTGTATCCCAGGGTACTTAAGGAAGTGACTCTAGCAATCGTGGACGCATTGGTGATCATTTTCCAATGTTCTATAGATTCAGGATCAGTTCCTGTGGATTGGAGGGTAGCTAATGTTATGCCACTTTTAAAGAAAGGCGGAAGAGAGAAAACAGGGAATTATAGACCAGTTAGCCTGACATCGGTGATGGGGAAGATGCTGGAGTCAATCATAAAAGATGAAATAGCGGCACGTTTTGGAAAGCAGTAACAGGATTGGTCCGATTCAGCATGGATTTACAAAGGGGAAATCATGCTTGACGAATCTTCTGGAATTTTTTGAGGCTGTAACTAGGAAAATGGACAAGGGCGAGCCAGTGGATGTAGTGTATCTGGACTTTCAGAAAGCATTTGATAGGTTCCATATATGGATTAACGGGTCCCTTTCAGAATGGCAGGCATTGACTATCAGGGTACCGCAAGGCTCGGTGCTGGGGCCGCAGCTATTTACAATATACATCAATGATTTAGATGAAGGGTTCAAAGTAACATTAGCAAATTTGCAGAGGACACAAAACTGGGTGGCAGTGTGCATTGTGAGAAGGATGCTATGGGAATGCAGGGTGACTTGGACAGGTTGCGGGAGTGGGTAGATGCATGGCAGACGCAGTTTAATGTGGATAAATATGAGGTTATCCACTTTGGTAGCAAAAATTGGAAGGCAGATTATTATCTAAATGGTGTCAAGTTGGGAAAAGGGGACGTACCATGGGATCTGGGGGTCCTTGTTCATCAATCAATGAAAGTAAGCATGCAGGTACAGCAGGCAGTGAAGAAAGCGAATAGCATGTTGGCCTTTCATAACAAGAGGAGTTGAGTGTAGGAGCGAAGAGTTGTACAGTTGTACAGGGCCCTAGTGAGACCACATCTGGAGTATTGTGTGCAGTTTTTGTCCCCTAATTTGAGGAAGGACATTCTTGCTATTGAGGGAGTGCAGCGTAGGTTTACAAGGTTAATTCCCGGGATGGTGGGACTGTCATATGTTGAGAGAATGGAGCGGCTGGGCTTGTATACTCTGGAGTTTAGAAGGATGAGAGGGTATCTCATTGAAATATATAACATTATTAGGGGTTTGGACACGCTAGAGGCAAGAAACATGTTCCCTATGTTGGGGGAGTCCAGAACCAGGGTCCACAGTTTAAGAAAAGGGGTAAGCCATTTAGAACAGAGATGAAGAAACACTTTTTCACACAGAGAGTTGTGAGTCTGTGGAATTCTCTGCCTCAGAGGGCGGTGGAGGCTGGTTCTCTGGATACTTTCATGAGAGAGCTAGATAGGGCTCTTAAAGATAGCGGAGTCAGGGGATATGGGGAGAAGGCAGGAACGGGGTACTGATTGGGGATGATCAGCCATGATCACATTCAATGGCGGTGCTGGCTCGAAGGGTCGAATGGCCTACTCCTGCACATTGTCTATTGTCTATTGAGATGTATCTATCTTCATACGCCTTAGGATGTTAGATAGGCTGGATTGGAGTGACCGAGACAAAACCGGTTGGCATAGATTTAAAGCAATTAGCTTAATAAATATCCATATAATTCTTGTTCTAAGTACTTTAAATCCATGCCCACTAGTTTTTTCCTTCTCATATCGATGTCCCTCATAATTTTGTACATCTCATCTAAATCTCCCAATTTTTTGTCCCCCCAAAAAGCACAATCCAAGTTTATCGAATTATCCCTCATTGCTAATGTTTTCCATTCCACGCGATTTGAGTGGGATAAAATCACCTCAAGGATGGTAGAGACAGGATCTTACTGGGTGATAGAGGGAGAAATTATCATCACATTTTGAAAATTCCAGGACATGTCCTTGAAGTACCGTAATCTCTAGGCCATGGGTCGTGTTCGATTAGGCTTTTCATCTGACACGGACATAATAAGCCAAGTTGCCTTTTTCTGTGTTGTGAATTTTCTATCATTAAATGATGCAGTGGGTTTGAGAGTCAATAGACTTTTCCCCTTCTAAAATTCCTATATTCCTGCCAACACCGAATTCCTGTATTTATTATTTCTTGCGATAGTGAAGGTCTTTCAAAAGAAGAATTCTAAGTTTCATAGTAATAACAATCAGATGAAATGTTCTGTTTGCCTTCACACTAACACCGCAAAAAAGGAAATCTTATTGCCACAACAATGCTGCTGCAACACTGACCGTGGTAAACTTCCGACTGAGTTAATATTTTACTGGAAGTGATCTGAGGAAGTGTTCCTGCAGTGTTCCTGCAGTGTTCCTGCAGTGTTCAAAATGTTACTAACACTAAGGAATGAGAGGAAATCTTTTGTAATGTTAACTATGTTGTTATTACAGTGACAGTGAAAACCAGTGAAACCAGCCTGCTGTGGTTAATGGGGCTGTCCCAGCTAATTCAAGAGCTCTCCTGAGTTTAAAAAAAATCAAACTCGTGGAATGTACGTAGCAGGTACGTCGGAGCTCGGGTCGTCTCTTAGCGGCTTGTAATGCTAATGGCAGGTATTCGGGAAACGCGGTAAGCTCGGGAAGACTCAGGAAGATTTTTCAACACGTTGAAAAATGTTCACAAGAGTCCCGAGTACCTACGAGCAGCTATTACCGTAATTCTCCAAGTTCGAATCAGAGGAAACTCTGGAAACAGTGGGACAGCTCCATAAGTTGACAGTAACGTATTGTGGTAAGAATAAAGTGCATCCTTTTTCTACAGTAAAATGCAAGTTTTATAGGGGGTCTGTGGGTGATAAAGTATGTTGGAAGGCAAAAGAATAGTCAATGCTTTGGATTGAGACCCTACATCAGAACTGTGAGTGTAAAGAAGAGGCGATGGGAAGGGTGAGGCAGGAACTGGCAAGTGATGGGCAGATCTAGGTGAGGTGGAATTGATGGGGAAATGGTGCCTATGGGGAGAAAGAAAGAGCGGAGATGGTGACAGTGGGTGGGAGGTGATGTGGAGAGAGCAAAGGGGTGCAGAATATGAAATCTGATAAGAAAAGACTCCCCCCATAACTGAATAAATCTTGGCTTTAATGGTTTAACCCATGGTCCTTAATTTCCCACAGCGCCAGTTCCTAGGTTCCAAGATCCAATGCCCCCGTTGTTATCCTGCAACCTGAACGTTGAATTCTTGTGCTCTAGATCTCCCCCTGCCTCTTTATGATAATCACATCTCCCCAGTCCCAATTTGATGCTGGATCGCATCCATTACCTTCTTTCTGATTGCTTTTCAATCTTGATAGGTCTCTGTTTTCGGTTTACTCTACTCCAATAGCTACACTGCATTGAGGCACATGTTTTACCACATTGGGAACCTTAGCCCTCACCAAAATGTCTGCATCCTGTTCTTCCAAGAATGACCTGGTCTTGAGCTATAGAACTATGTGTGGCTGATTCAGCAGATTTTCTGGTCGAAGGTGAACCCATGATGATGATGATGGGGTACCTGATGATGGTGATGCTAATAAGGGTCACAGCCAGTGTACTACACTTGCATTTGTTGAATTTGTTGGGGCTGTTTGGTACCAGGCATTATATGCTATAATGTAGTTAGCATTGATATGTTTAAATGCTGTTCCAATCATGTTGCATGTAGGCATATAATATATGCTGGCACTGGGCCTGGGCACTGATTGCACTGGGCCTGTATTCGCTAGAGTTTAGAAGAATGAGGGGGGACCTCATTAAAACATACAATGGTGAAATGCTTTGATAGTATGTTTCTGCTAGTGGGAGAGTTTAGGTCATAGCCTCAGAATTAAAGGACATTCCTTTAGGAAGGAGACAAGGACAGATTTGTTTCGTGAGAGCATGGTAAACCGGTGGAATTCTTTGCCACAGAAGGCTGTGGAGGCCAAATCAATGGATATTAAGGCAAAGATAGATTCTTGATTAGCAAGGCTGTCAGGGGTTATGGGGAGAAGGCAGAATGGGGTTAGAAGGGAGAAATAGATCCGCCATGATTGAATGGTGGAGTGTACTTGATCGTCCGAATGGCCTAGTTTTGCTCCTATCACTTATGACCTTATGACACCGTTCTTCCCAAGCATTTGCTCAGTGTTCAGGTCACAGAACAACACCATAGGCTGTGCTGAGCTTTGATCCATCAGCAGCATGCTGACTATCCCTAATCAGCTCATCTATCCAGATGCATACATCTCTTATCCCTCAGAATCTATCACAGATGTTAGGCTCGCAGGAAAGAACTGCAGATGCTGGTTTACTCCAAAGATAGACACATAAAGCTGGAGTAACTCAGCAGGTCAGGCTGGAGAAAAGGAATAGGTAATGCTCCTTCAGACTGATGGGGAGAGAGTCAGATAAAAGGGAAACGAGAGATATAGACGGTGATACAGAGCGATATAGAACAAATGAATGAAAGATATGGACAAAGTAATGATGATCAAGGAAAGGTGGAGTCCCCAACGGTCCATTGTTAACTGCGGGCTAGTCAATAACAAGTTATACAGACAATTAAACTTAACAAGACGATATAGAAACTAGTACGACAACTAGGGTGGGCGAGGGACAGAAAGAGAGAGAGGGGAAAGCAAGGATTACGTGAAGTTAGAGAAATCAATATTCATACCACTGGTTTGTAAGCTGCCCAAGCGAAATATGAGGTGCGGTTCAGGCTCACTAGTCTATAGTTTCCAGGCATTTACTTGCAACTCTTCTTAAATAGAGGCACAAAGCGAGCCCTCCTCTTGTCTCACCATGTCCAATTATGATTCATATATCTCAGCAGCGTGCCTGCAATATTTTTGCTACCTTCATGCAGTGTCCTTGGATATATCTGATCAGGCCCAGGAGATTTATGGACCTTCAAAATCCTTAGCAACTCCTTCAGCACCTCCTTGACTGTAATATGGACAGTCCTGAAGACATTTTCATGAACAGTCCCAAGTTCCCCAGTCTTCATGTCTTTCTCTACAGTAAAAAAGAAGATAAATACTCATTAGGAATTGTCCATCTCCTGTGGGTCCAGTAGTGATACCTGCTTTGGTTTCTGAGGGGGGCCTATTCTCTCTCTGGTCACCCTCTTCTCCTTGATGTTCTTGTAAAATTTATTTGGATTTTCCTTGTTATCTGCAAGATTTCCTTGTTATCTATTGCCCCCTTTTGAATGGGAATGGTTGCTGAGTTCTGCAATCCTATTAGTTTTAATAATGGTTTGAAGTTAGATTGATGTAGGCATACTGTATATTTGCCAAAATTTCCATTAATTATACTGCATCTGTCTTGGAGAGGTTGATTGGTGCTAAGCAAGTGCATAAAATGTGAGTTAGCGGTGGAAATGCTTACAGTTGGAGACTGGACAGTGAGACCCACAACTCCTGCAGAATGATGGAACTGATATTGTCACACAATGACCCATTTATTGGCACAGAAGCTGCATGGCATTGGACGATGATGGGATGGTCCCTTGGGTTTCCACAGGAACAGGCTGGGACAGACCAGAGGTTCTGCCCTATATTCTCAGCTGTCGAGATCTCAGAATTTGTTGGTTGTAAAAAAAATCAAACATGTTTCATGTAATGCCAGCTATACGGATTGAGTTTCCTTTCAAGATGCAAGTAAATGCATACATCGATAATACTTTGAACATTTAACAAAGATGTTTGTTGACTCACCTGCTTTGAAAAAAACAGCTGTCTGACATTTGATAATTAGCTATAAAAAATAAGATTCTCCCATTTTCAAAAGAATAATGCAACATGTCACACACTTCCCAATCAATTATGCTTTATGCATGAAAATATTTAAACCAGCAATTACTTACTTAATTAATTAATTTTTAATTGGAGTTAATTATACACACAAATGTGCAAATTTTGCGGGTTCTGCAAATCATTATTCATTGTGGAGATTATGAGAATGGAGTTAATTATAACCAGTACAGTTAATGCCCTGTTGGTGCAAAGGTCAGAAATACCATTCAAACAAAAGGGCCTGTCCCACTTCCGGGTCTTTGGCACGTAAATTACGTAACCTCGTCGTCGTGTTGAGGCGCACGGGCATTGTATAGCCGCGCGGGGCCGGTCCAACTGTAAAGCGTGGAGGGGTATGGAGCTGTGCGTGAGATTGCGTGAGGCTCTGAAATTTTTGTCGCGAACTATATCTTTGCGCGCCGACGGCCTGTCACGTAACTGACGGCCAAGGTGGGACAGGCCCAAGACCCTGGTGCGACGCAACGTCTCACCTTCAACAGCAGCAGAAGCAGGCAAACGATCGCCGAACTCGGCCTGGGGCTCACGGCCGTTGCGATCCGGATCTGCCCCCACTTCTACTCCCAGAGCGGGGCGAAGAAAATTGACTATTGACACAAAATGCTGGAGTAACTCAGCGGGACTGGCAGCATCTCTGGAGAGAAGCAATGGGTGACGTTTCGGGTCAAGACCCTTCTTTCAGGCTGAAGAAGAGTCTCGACACGAAACGTCACCCATTCCTTCTCTCCTGAGATGCTGCCGGTCCTGCTGAGTTGCTCCAGCTTTGTGTCCATCTTCAAATGACATCACTCGCTCCAGATGGCTGTGCGGTCGAATGAAGCCGCGCGCGACCTTCGCGGGACCGTTGCGGCTCAACGCGACCACGAGGTCATGTAATTAGCGTGCCAAGGACACGCAAGTGGGACAGGGCCTTAAAGGGCCTGTCCCTCTGTACAATCTTTTGTAATGTTAACTATGCTGTTATTACAGTGACAGTGAAACCAGCCTGCTGTGGTTAATGGGGCTGTCCCAGTGTACGAGCCAATTCAAGAGCTCTCCCGAGTTTAAAAAAAAATCAAACTCGTGGTAAGCATGTAGGATGTACGTAGTAGGTACGTCGCAGCTCGTGACGTCTCTTAGCAGCTCGTAACGCTAACGACAGGTACTCGGGAAATGCGGTAAGCTCGTGAAGACTCATGAAGATTTTTCAACATGTTGAAAAATGTCCACGAGAGCCCCGAGGACCGACGAGCAGGTATTACTGTAATTCTCCGAGTTCGAATCAGGGGAAACTCAGGAGAACTCTTGAATTAGTTCGTATAGTGGGACAGGCCCTTAACCAGACAAATCTATTTGTTTTTTAAAACAGCTCCTTTTAAAATCTCCTTTTGTTGTTGTTCATGTAAACGCTGCAGATGGCTTGAATTTGCAACCTTATTCAGTAAGATGTGCTATATAGTGACCTTTAATCTGCAACATTCTCTTTTTTTATTTCTTAACCTTATGCTGGTGGATTCTAGTTTAGCACATCCATTCATAAAATTTTATTTTATCCACAGTTTTTCACTCAGACTGTCACCGATATATTTTTCAGTTCCTATTATCCAGATGTTATGGTAAAAAATTGTGAATAAGAAACATAACCCCAAATTTTCATGCAGTGACTTGCTGCTCATCTCCCCAGTGTGCTACATATACAGTATCTTGTATACATTCTCTATCAAGAACCTATTTTCAGAAGCCATCCTAATTGTCATAGACTGGACTTTATAGTGGGCAGGGCCCCTCCCTCCAGATGCAAGTCATCGAGACATAGTGTGATACAGTGTGGAAACAGGCCATTTGGCCCAACTTGCCCACACTGGCCAACATGCCCCAGCTACATTAGTCCTACCTGCATGCATTTTCGTCCTTCCAAACCTGTCCTTTCCATGTACCTATCTAACTGTTTCTTAAATGTTGGGATAGTCCCTGCCTCAACTACCTCCTCTGGCAGCTCATTCCATACACCCATCACCCTTTGTGTGAAAAAGTTACACATCAGATTCCTATTAAATCTTTTACCCTTCACCTTAAACCTAAGGTTCACCTGGTCCTCGATTCACCTACTCTGGGCAAGAGACTCTGTGCATCTACCCAACATATTCCTCTCATGATTATTGTACACCTCAATAAGATCACTCCTCATCCACCTGTGATCCAAGGAATAAGTCACAGCCTACTCAACCTCTCTCGTAAGCTCAGACCCTCTCGTCCTGGCAACATCCATGTAAGTTTCATTATGTAGTGGAGTCTCAACAATCTCTGTCCTCAAAAATGTTGAGGAAACCTTTGGGAGCAGGTTAAACCACACTATAGGAAATCCATTGCCAAAAGTCTCAAAAAGTTATCAATGTTTTCAATTGCCTCTGCCATTCAAAAACTATTAGCAAATAATCAAATTATCCATCTAAAAATAATTAAAACAATTTACTAATACATTTATTAAAACATTTAGAACTACTTAAACAATTAAAAGCATTTAAATGCAATACATCAAAGTAAGATTATCTTATTCTTATCAAGGGCACTTTCTCCACTGTTTCTGCAGCAAACCGATTCTGCAGGTCTGAAGAAGGGTCTCGACTCGAAACGTCACCCATCCCTTCTCTCCAGAGATGCTGCTTGATTTACTACAGTTTTTTTGTCTATCTTCATGTTACAATAGTAAATTAACTACAATAAACTTTTGCTATGAAATATTTTATGAAGGGTATTACATAGTGGTGGGCTAGTTTTGCAATCTCACCCAGAGGTGGAAACATAAGGTCAAAGGGAATTACCTTTTTACTGGGTTTAATGGATTTGTCCAACCCCCATTCACCTCCAGCTGCCCCACCCAACTTCCTCTGATTCTGAAGAGTCAGAAGAATGGTCATGAAATGTCACCTATCCATATCCTCCAGAGATGCTGCCTGACCCACTGAGCACTTTGTGTTGTATGTATGATTCCAGCTTTGTCCAGTTATGGTCATGGGCCAGGGATCCTTTGATGTCAGTGTGGATGTTACTTCTTCACGGAGGCTTTTGGAGCATCCTTGACACCTTTCTTCTGTGAGTCTAGTAATCCTTTCCTATTTCAGAGCCTGAAGTTACCAATGTTTCCAATTGTCTCTGCCATTCCAAAACTATTAAAACAAATCAAATTATCCTTCTAAAAATAATTGAAACAATTTACTAATAAGTTTTAGGATTCTTTTGTTTGTCATATGAACAATGTGTCCTGCCCAATGTAGCTGACTGAATGCCATTAAAGTATCAAAACTGGGGATGTTAGCCTTGGAGAGGATCCTTGCTTGCTGATTTTGGAGGATTTTATGGAGAGAGTATCATTGCTATTTTCCAAGAGATTTAAGGGCCTGTCCCACTTGGGCATCATTTGCGCGTCGTGCAGGTGGCGCACGAAGATTTTGTGAATCCCGAAATCCTGGGGCGCCTCATGCAACCGCACGTCATTGCCTACGCCATCACGCCTCACCAAGCGCTATGCGCGCGTAATGCATGCTATGCATGCGCATCATGTGCGCATCACGACGCGTGCATCATGACGCATAAGTTATGTTGCGTAAATAACGCGCAAGTGACGCCCAAGTGGGACAGGCCCTTTAAGGTACGCCTGGTCTCAGAGATGTATGGAATCACTTTCAACCAGTAGATTATGGTTTTGTACAATGTTTGAAGTCAATTCATTGAAAGCTACGTTGTTACTTGGAAAATGGTGGTGAATTCCATCCTCAATGTCTGTGCAATGGCAATTTCAAACCTTTCAAATTAAGTTTTCTTATAGCCTTTACTACACAGGCAGGGAAGAGTAGAACTTACGCAGTCGATAATAAAAACAGATTCTCCAATCGTTCTTTCCAGTTTCATTGATTGTTATTGAAGTAGTTGTACAGACAAAGAAGTAAACATACCAGATCCTCTTTATTCTTATACAAATTGTAGCTTTCCGTTCTTACTATCTGAACTGGTAAAAAACTGCATTCCTTCTCTCCTGCCGGCTCCATTCGATCTGACCACTGCCTGTGGTTTCGCTTCCCTGATCCGATGCATGTCACGCCCATCTATGTATCAAAAGCCTACCCCAAGCATACAAAATAATTCCGCAAGAAATATCTAGACAAAATAATAAAATATACTAACAGTAACTAGCCTAAGCATGAATGGCTGCTACGGTATGCCTTCCCTGAGATACGAGAAGTGGTCAGATGTTTTCCAGGGCCTCATCAAGAGTCAAGAGTGTTCTATTGTCATATGTCCCAAAATGGAACAACAAAATTCTTACTTGCAGCAGTACAACAGATGTCAATATTGTAATTAGTAGACACCAAAATAAACAACAAGAAGACCGTGAACCTTTATTGTTTGACATGTGGATGTTGAATGTAAAGTCAATCATCTTGTATGTTGAAGTGAGAGAGTAAGGTAAGTGTATTAGTGTATGTTGTGTAATGAATTCAGATGATGTATCTGTCTTATTGGTGGTGATTGCAGGCTATTGGATGTGGGTATGAGGCTTGTGGAGTTTCCAGATTTGTGAGGGTGAGGTTAATTAGTGAGCAGTGTTGATTGATCGGAACAGTTGGGAGGTGAATGATTCATGGAACAGTAGGAGTTTGCATCGGATGATGTATTCATTGACTTTGTTCACTTGTATGAAGTAATTAAACATACTGTGGCACTTCATCAAGGTTCTCAACCAGATTAGTGGCATTGACCTTGATTTGTAAGTGCTTCAGCTATCTATGGAGCCCATGTCTGGAGGGCCACTGTTTTCTTGGTCAAACAAATTTGTCGAATAAATTTAATCATTGCTCCCAATTTCTGAAGATCAAAGAGGCATTCATGGGCAATTGAATGTCCACCAGCTATGCTAGCCCTTGTGTTGGGCTGTCCTTGTGTGGAAGAATCCTTGTTCTAAGCCTATTCTGACAGAGCCCTGCATTAACTCTTTCTCCACTACATCGACCACTGGATCAATGCTACTTCCTGCACTTGGTGCAGAACTCAGCAATTTCATTACGTTTGCCACCAACAGCCCCTGCCCTAAAATTCATCTGCATTATCTTTGGCACTTTATTTCCTAAATCTCGTTTTCTCCATCTCAGGAGACAGCTGCTTATATCATCTATAAAACCATGTCTACCACATCTACCTTAATGCTACCTTCTCCCACCCAGCCTCATGTGGAAACCAACACGTAGGGAAGAATCTATCAAGGGGATCTAGGGAAGAGTCTCTTTTGCGGCTTTTGAAGAGGGATAGAATGGAAATCCCAATTAGAACATAGAAAATAGGTGCAGGAGGAGGCCATTCGGCCCTTCGAGCCAGCACCGCCATTCGTTGTGATCATGGCTGATCGTCCCCAATCAATAACCTGTGCCTGCCTTCTCCCCATTGATTCTTGATTCCACTAGCCCCTAGAGCTCTATCTAACTCTCTCTTAAATCCATCCAGTGATTTGGCCACCACTGCCCACTGTGGTAGGGAATTCCACAAATTCACAACTCTCTGGGTGAAAAAGTTTTTTCTCACCTCAGTCCTAAATGGCCTTCCCTTTATTCTAAGACTGTGGCCCCTGGTTCTGGACTCGCCCAACAATGGGAACATTTTTCCTGCATCTAGCCTGTCCAGTCCTTTTATAATTTTATATGTTTCTATAAGATCACCCCTCATCCTTCTAAACTCCAGTGAATACAAGCCTAGTCTTTTCAATCTTTCCTCATATGACAGTGATACAATTTCCTCAATTCTAACATCAATGTAGGAAAAATGAGCTATTGCAACCTTCTAGAATGCATGACAAACTTTTCAGGAACATTTTGAATATTCTGAATCTTACATAATTTCAATTAGATACATTTATTATTAAGTGTGGTTATAACATACATTAAAATGAAAATACAGGGCATAACAGTTACTTGTTTTTCTGGATCCACTTTGAGGATATGTCAAGCCCATATTTATATATTTTTTTAAATGTTACACACCTATGTTTTCTATAATAATCAGTCTTCAGTTAAATGGTGGAGGTAATTTAACTGAATAATTTGAAAGATAATGCATGAATAACCCTTGTCTGACAAGATAGTCAAACTTGTACTGCTGCAAGTAAGAATTTGATGTAGATTATGGGATTTACCATGCTGTTTCCCTGTCCTATTTTAATGACATTATAATCTCAAAATGTGTTGCTATTGAATTGGGACTGGGTAAATGCTTTGAACATAACAATCTAGGAATTAATTTACAATTGGTTTTGAAATGTGGTAGTGTAGTACTTTTTAATAGTAAGATTAAACAAGAACTTACCAGTTCGAAGTTTGATCGTTATTTTATGAGGAGTTACGATGAGGGATTACGTGAAGAACCCGCCTCACGCTGGCAACGGCATACTTCAAAGCAGCGGCATGAAAAACACAGAACACCAAAAGCCGGAGTAACATAGTAAGGCTCATTAAAAGACTTAGAACTACATTTGATCATTTATTTTATGAGGGTGGGAGCGGAGGGCACGTAATCCCTCATCGTAACTCCTCATAAAATAACGATCAAACTTCGAACTGGTAAGTTCTTGTTTAATCTTACTATTTTACTTCGGAGTCACGTGAGTGACTACGTGAAGATTTTAAAGCTTTCTGTGTTTTTTATGTCGTAGAATCAATCCGTACGACAGTCCGGCTAAGTAAACACATACATGAGAAACCAGACTAATGTTAGATCATTTCACAATTAACTTTTTAATGGTTTTAAAGACCATATAATAACCCTCCTTATATCTGAGGGAAAATGATTACAAGTGATAAAAGATAGAAGTGACTACACCATTGATTATAGCAATTAATAGTAAACAAAGCAGGTGATTATAGTGCTCCCAACACACCGCGTGTCCAAAGCTTGTCATAGTGTGAACAGGTTTATTGTAGAACTTTGAAAAAGTTTCTTCTTTACTCCACCCTGCGACTTTTAAAATATGCTCGAGAGGTACGTCCCGCCCCTTCGCCGCGGACGTAGCTGCCGCCCTGGTGGAGTGAGATTTGAACACATCAGTGTCTACTCCCGCTAAAACCAACACCTGTTTCAACCATTTTGAGATAGTTTGAACTGAAGCTTTTGTGTGTGGTTTTTTGTGCGTAACCATTAACGCTTTTTCATTTCCTCGAAGGGTGTCAGTAACTTTAATATATTCGTTCAAATGTTTAACCACACACAAAGTAGGATCAATATGATAAGCTTGAATGGGTTACCTTTGTTCCAGATCTCCCTGGTCTGCTTTGTTTGATCAACTCGTAAACATAGAACACAACATTATCTGTAGTCACATGCATACAGTCTAAACGCAACATTTGTAAAGTTTGCACTCTTTGAGCTGAGACCAGTGACATTAACATGACTAATTTCAATGTCAATCTTTCCAATGTCAACCCTTCAATTGGAGTCCATTGTCTAAGTAGCGTAAGTACAATGCTCACATCCCAAATCTCTGTGTATCTTGGTTTGGGTGGATTAATATTAAAGATTCCTTTCATAAATCTAGATATTAATGGATGCGACCCAATTGATCTCTGATCAGTCATAAGCCCTAAATAGGACGACAAGGCACTGCGTGCAGTGTTAATGGCACTGTAACTTAAATGTTGCTGAAAATGCAAATTGGCAAGGAATTCCAAAACATTTGCAATATTTACAGTATCATAAGAAATATTTGACTGTGTGCAAAAGTCTTCCCATTTCTTAATATGTGTCATATATTGCTTTTGTGTGCTATTGCGCCATGATGCAACCATAACTTCCATAGTTTGGTCCGACAATCCCAGCTCCTGTAGTGGTCTGGTCAAAACCTGCAGATTAACAAATTCATATATGCATACAATGGGTAAATCTCTTTAGTTACCGGATTAGTCAAGATATCACTACAGTTAGGAATCGACATATATGGTTCTTTAATCATATTCAGCATTACTGGGAACCAAGGTTGAGTTGGCCAATTTGGAACTACCAACAATCCAGAAGCAGAATCTTGTTGTATCTTCTTCAGGCATCTCTGAATCAAAGCAAATGGTGGAAAAGCATATAAATAATAACATCTTTCCCCAGTGTAATGAAAAAAGCATCTACTGCTACTGCATCTGGATCGTGTTCCCAAGACACATAAGTAGGCAACTGATGATTAAGCCTAGATGCAAACAAATCTATTTCTGGCAACCCAAATTGGTTTACAATATTCTTAAATATTGCTGGCTTAAGCATCCATTCCGTATTATCTTTAAAAATCCTGGACCTTTCATCTGCTACCACATTGTCCTTACCCGGAATGTAGCTTGCTGAAATCCATATTTGGCGACCAATACACCATTGCCATATCTCATTGGCCAGACAATCACATGATACTGACCTAACTCCCCCCATGTGATTAATGTATGCAACAGCCGTTTTATTGTCTAACTGTATTAACACATGTAGACCTTGTTTAGCACAACAATATGCTTTAAGTCCATAAAAAGCACCCAATAACTCAAATAGTTAATACCATAAACTTGAAGAAACGCTTCTTCTTGAGCTTTCCATCTACCTCCACAACTGGAGGACGAATCTGTAGCCCCCCATCCGAGAGCACTAGCATCCGTTTGTAAAACCATTTCAGGTTGTTTAATCATGATATTCTTAGCAGCTTGTGGGACATTTTCAACCCACCATTGTAATTCCAACACGGCTTCTTTTGTTAATTGCATAGGCCTGTCAAAGTGACCTGCCTTCTCTTTAAGAGCCCTTATTTTGTCCCTTTGAAGATTTTGATAATGTAATGGACCAAATTCCACTGCCGGAAATGCTGCTACCAGTTTCCCAATGGTTTTCGCCACTTCTCGGATGGAGGGATAAGGTTTGTGAATGAGGTAATTACAAGTCATCAAGATGTCATTGGCCTTCTCTGTTGGCAAAGTAACTAACATAGTCACTGAGTTAATTACAAAACCCCAAAAAGTTAATTGATTGTGCTGGCTGCAGCTGGGACTTAATTGGATGAATCAAAAACCCTAGCTTTTCAAACAAAGCTTTAGTAACTGAAACTGAGTGCTCAGCTGACTCTTGAGTATCATTAATGATCAGAATATCATCCAGATAAGCCATAACAATGTGTTTCTGTGCTCTTAATTGGGCTAAAACTGGTTTCAACAGTTTTGTAAAGAGTCTAGGAGCCGAACTCAATCCATTTGGTAAAGCTTTAAACTGCCATAATTGTCCCAGCCAATTAAATTTTAAATACCTCCTGAAGCATTGATGAATTGCTACAGAATAATAGGCATCCTTCAAATCAATCTTAGCCACATAACACCCTGCTGAGTTAAGATATTTTGCAGTACTGAATGTCTCCATCTTAAAATGTTTGTATTCTACAAACTTATTCAGATCTGTAAGGTCAAGAATAATTCTGCAACCACCATCTTTTTTATCTCTTCGAAATATATTAGAGACAAATTGATGCTTATGTTCATAAGTCTTTTCAATTACGCCTTTTCCAGATAATTTGTCAATTTCCACATTAATCTCCATTCTTTCCTCTGCAGAAAACACATAAGCATAAGCAGGTCTATTCTGTACAGGAGGATTAACCCCTTCTTTAAAAATAATAATGGCTCCCGAAACTGCTTGTAATACATATCGATCAGAAGTAATGTTAAGCCAGGCATTATAAAATTTTTGCAATCTCCCTCCAACTGGAGAGTCATCCACAGTTTCTTTAAGTATATAAGTCTTTAATACCTCTCCGTATGAGCGTGGTGGTCTCCTTCTTCCCGAATACAGGGAAGCACTCGCCTGCACAGCACGATAGTATTTTCGTGACAAACTTCTGCTTCTATAACGGAAATCGAAACCCCTTCGGTCGAAAAAACCCTTCTTTGTCCAAAAACAAAAGGTTTAACATTGCTAAAATATTTAGCTTCTTCATCCAACTCTTTCAGCTGTTTCGGCAGATTTTCTCCAAACAAATACCCAGGAGCTTGAACTCCACTTTCTTGACACAGGCTTGCAAATCTAGGGTGAAATATGGGCCGAATCGCCATTTTCCTCATACAATTAATTTCATAGAATGAATTACACAATAAGCCCAAAGTATCCTTTTGAATCTTTTCCATTTCCAGATTCTCCATTTGCCTGCCATAGGCCGTAATGGCAGCAGAAATTAATTTGAGCACCTTTTGAAACTTCACTTCTTGGGCTCTCATACTTGGAGTCATAGACGTCCATATCATCGGATTCACCGTAGGCACTTCCAATGAGGCACAATTTCTTGGAGCTTTATATAATTCTGATGTTTCATTCATCACAGAATTGTGAAGTTGGTGAGATACATATAATTTATGTTTGCAGCTAGGATTTCTTCCATAGCCTCACCACTTCCTTCAGGTATAGCAAAATCTTGTGCTATCCCAGGCACATTAGGCCTTTTCTTTTTACTTGTGGTGTGCTTTCAAAAGCCATATAGCCACCAGCAGGGTCTACCTTCCGCAGCCCTAAATCAATTGGGATATCATCCCATGAGACTTCTTCCAGCCCAAATCCTGGGTCCGGAGTATCATATTCCCAACTTGGCCCACAGCCATATTCATCATATTCAAACCCCTCAGGGATTTTTTGGGATTCATCTGGGTACTCTGACCCTTGTCTCATTATTGTTTGGAGAACTTTCTCCATATGCTCCATTTTTAGCCACATAGTTTTATTGTCTGGAGGTCTTTCAGTATCAGAGTCATCAGAAACCACGGGCCTCTCAGATTTCTTTTTGCATTTTTTAGGAACATTTTCCTCCGTGGTTATTATTTCTGGAGAATCTGGAAACTCACTATCGGGTAAATCGGCGGCCAACGGTATCGGAACCGGGTCCGCACTAACTTCGCGTCCCGTATTTTTACTTTCACCCCGGGAACCTCTTTTTTACCCGCGAAAACTTCTTTCCCGATTTCTCCATTTTTCTTTAATAATCAGTGCTCAATCAGCACGTTAACGTGGCTCTAAATTTTACTTTTGGTTTCGTTTGCTGGAGCCACCCAGCGTAACCTAAAAAAAAACGCCCCGGTCTAACTGCACTTACCTGCGGGCCGTTCCGACCGCTGCCGAGGAGCTGCTCCTTACTGCAGCTCCTCCTCGCGCCGTCAGCGTTGACGTCATGCCGTTGCCAGCGTGAGGCGGGTTCTTCACGTAGTCACTCACGTGACTCCGAAGTAAAATTGATCCTGGAAAATGTCATATCCACCTATCTAAATAAAGTCTGAAGAAGGGTCTCAACCCGAAAAGGCCACCTATTCCTTCGCTCCATAGATGCTGCCTCACTCACTGAGTTTCTCCAGCATTTTTGTCTACCTTCGATTTTTGCAACATTTGCAGTTCTTTCTTAAAGAGTAAATAAATGTCATGGTCACATATATGTAACCAATCTTTTCAAATTAACAGTCTCACTTTCTATGTCTCATTTATCCCTTAATTAGATGACACAAGGCTTAGATTGTTGGCAGTAGCTGGTTGTTCCTTAAGAATTGTTGGTATTCATCAGCTCCCAGATAAGTCCTGGACTTGGGTGGAACCAATATTGATTTGGGATGTGCTAAGTAATGGATGTTGGTGCATCTGCCTATACCCCTCTGACGTTGGACTTCATGTGAAGTCCAACGATAAAGTCCGGCTGTACTGAGATTGCTCAGCAGTATTCTGGAAAATCCACCTGTCTCACCCTCCTGCAGTAAATGCTGGTGCAGGACCACAGACCTGTTCAGTTGAGTGGGTAGTTCCAGCCTGCAGATTTACAATTATTACATCTACTTTATTTTAATGCAGTTTGTTAATTCCTATCACTAGAAATTTGATCACATAGTCCCAATTTTTCAGGTGGTAATCATGCAGAATTAGACTTTAACTGGAGTAGATCATGCTCGAAAACAATTCCAGGTAAAGCCATGGCAATTGCAAAATTGGCTTCAGCACTTAATGTCGCGATCCACATTTGCATTACAGCTGAATGCAACTATATTTAATAAAGACATGATCTAATTTCGCAGCATTTGTTTTATACATTTTTTAATTGATTTTATGTTTTTATTTTTCAAGTGGTTTTTAAAAATATTATTTTATTGCAGTCTTAAAAGATTGTAAATGTACTTGATTCAACAACATTAAATGTATTTGTACTCAACAACATTGACAACCTATAAGAAAATGAAGGAGGGCAAAACTCCATTGCCAACCTTGCCTCCTGTCAGAGGGTGTCTAAGGCTGGTGCCTCAGTGCTATGCTTCCGGGGCCTGTTATTTAATTTTGGCCTCAGCATGCCTTGCCAGATGCATCCCATCTATGGAGGGTCAGCTACATCAGACTGGCTCAGCCAAGAATGAGTGGGTACTGCAAGGGTGAGTCTGGATGATGGACTCAATCTGTCATGATTAAATATCAGTAAATAAAACTGACTTTTGTTTGTTCAAATGATTAAATAAACACATTTGTCACTAAGTACCTCATATTTTGCTTGGGCAGTTTGTAACCCAGTGTGAATATTGATTTCTCTAATTTCAAATAACCCTTGCATTCCCTCTCTCTCCGTCCCTCCGCCACCATGGTCGTCTTGCTAGTTTCACTGTTGTATCCCTTCATTATTACCTCTTCCACAGCCAACATAGTTGACTCCACCTTTCTTGAGTCATCATTGCTGGCTCTGATTTGTTCTGTATCTTTAATACCTCTAGTCTCCCTCTCCCCTGACTCTAAGTCTGAAGAAAGGTCTCGATGCGAATCGTCAACTATTTTCTCCAGAAATGCTGCCTAAGTTACTCCAGCTTTTTGTGTCTACGTTCTTGACTAAACATGGTTAGCTGAAATAGAATGCACCAGGGGAATAGGGTCCTTGTAATCCGAGCAGCTGTGTGATTCTTTGATCTAAAGCTTTTCCCAGGAATGCTTACTGAGACAAACACCAAGTGCTGCTGGAAGATCATCAACTCAGTGAAAGATGCACTTTGATATGCCTGAAATGTGTTGGTCTTCCAGTGCATGAGATGTCTGAAAGAGAATGCTGCCAACTGGCACATTTCAAACTGCAGAACTGTGGTGGTACTTTGAATGCAGCCAGCTGCCCTTGCATCCTTCTCCGTCCCCTGAAATGTTGTCTCCTTCTCTAACAATACTAACAACTTATCATGTGAAAATCATTGGGATGCAGCATAAACATCTTTTTTTAATTTGTCTTATATTGTATGCAGTCTGAGTACTCTCATTGAGGTATAGCAGAATGTATAGCTAACGCGACCTATTATGTTCAGTTTATGAGGTTAAAGCACCCTATTAAACATTTTCTGAGCTTTTAGAATAACATTTGATTTTTTCCTGTGAACACATTGGGAATATCTCAAGGTGATTTATCAAATTTATGATATTTTGGGAGTGGTTTGTTAGTCTATATGTTTCTTCCTTATCAAATTCTTCTGAGTCTTTATTTAAAACGGATCATTCAGGAACTCCAATTATTTTACTTGCCGTTTTGTTATTATCATCCTTTGTAAGTTTGCACGTTTCTTAGATCGGGAGCTCCGATTCATCACTGCTTCACAAAAGCAAAATTGGCCATCAAACAGCATAGGTGAAAATAAAGTGGAAGTGATGGGGAAATTTACATTAGATAATAGAGTCATAGAGTCATTGAGTGATTCAGTGTCGAAACAGGCTCTTCGCCCTAACTTACCCACACCGGCCAACATGTCCCAGCTACACTAGCTGCACTCGGTCCCTATCCCTTCAAACCTGTCCTACCCATGTACCTGTCTAACTGTTTCTTAAATGTTGGGATAGTCCCTGCCTCAGCTACCTCCTCTGGCAGCTTGTTCCATACACCCACCCATAACGTATGACATTTGAAGTGTGAGGATAGGACTTATGGCACACTAACTTGTAAGAATATTATAGATAGAAAGTGAAATACATATCAAAAATCTACACTTAAACGTTTGTGTCCAGTACATGCTTGTTAGATTAAACAGGAGTTCACCATCAGTCTGTAGTATTAAATAATATCTTCAGTGGAACTAAATGTCAGGAAGTGATGGGTAATATGCAAGTATTTTTATATTGTACATTTAGTGCTACCAATCAAAGCCTAGGCATTAAAGCTCTCACATTTGGAATTCTCATAATCTATAATAAAGCCAGATAATCTCTGAAAGACAATATGCACAAAATAAAAGCTAATGGAGTTAACACCCATCTATTGATCTGGCTGGGGAATTATCAGAGTAGAATTAGGCAGAGAGAGGAAAGGAATGAACTGGCCACTGAGTTTATCCAGCCATTTCAGTTGAAATCCCTGGCAATCATCATCATGTCCGAGACTTTCTTGCATGCATTTTCACGTGATATGGCATGCAACATTGCACTTCTTCAATTTAATCTCAGACTGACAATGATGCTTAAAGACAATGAACAATGCTTTTCAGATTTTTTGGTTGGCAAAGCCGCAGCCTCAGCTTTTCTAGCTGTGAAAGTGATGTTTTGGGACAGTATCTCTGCAGCACCTTCTGAGTCCTGTCACTGTTTTGATCTTGCTGCTGAACTCAAGACTGGAGAGTGCCTATGCCTGGCCCAGATCAGAGATGGCTGGTTGTAACAATGGACAACGGATTCCAGAAACACACGCAACTAGCTAAATGACCTACTCCAGGAGAATCTAACCCAGTATGCAGATCCTCAGATTTGTAGATGTAATTGGTTAGACCCCGAAGCATGCATGATTAAGCTGCAATTATATACCATATTTTCTAAATAATAAATGATGATATGGAAAACTCCTTTCCATGTTTGCATTGCTGGATGGCAATGTAAGCAATGCAAATTGAACCGTCAACCTACAAAGAGATGTTAAATAGAACAGAAAATGGTGAAAATACTCAGCAGGTCATGCTGCACCTGCATGGTTTCGACCTGACATCAGCCCTGTTCCCTCAGATACTGCAGCTGTTTGTAGGGTGAAAACGAGAAGCAAGTGCGACTTAGGTGAGGGAGGGAATGCCGGAGCTACCTGAAATGAGAGAAATCAATATTCATACCGTAAGCTGCCCAAGCGAAATATGAGATGTTGTTTCACCAAGTTGTGTTTAGCCTCACTCTGACAATGGAGGAGACCTAGGACAGAAAGGTCTGTGTAGTAATGGGAAGAAGAATTAAAGTGTCCAGCAACCAGGTCAGGTCAGTTCAGGCGGGTTGAACAAAGATGTTCCACGAAACGATCGCCCAGTCTACCTTTTACGAAGCGTAGACTGGGTGATTGCTTCACGAAAACCAAGCGAAGACTGGGTGATTGTTTCGCGGAACCCCTTCGCTCAGCCCGCCTGAACCTCCCGGTTGCCGGACACTTTAATTCTCCTTCCCATTGCTACACAGACCTTTCTGTCCTAGGTCTCCTCCATTGTCAGAGTGGGGCTAAACGCAAATTGGAAGAACAACATCTCATATTTCGCTTGGGCAGCTTACAGCCCAATGTTAGGAGAATTGATTTCTCTCACTTCAGGTAGCCCCGGCATTCCCTCTCCCTCCCCCACCCGCACTAGCTTCTCGTTTTCATCCTACAAACAGCTAACAATGGCCTGTTTCCTTTATCATCATTACTTTTTTGCATATCTTTTATTCATTGTTCTTTACCTCTCCACATCATCATCTATATCTCTTGTTTCCCTTATCCCAAAACCAGTCTGAAGAAGGGTCTCGACCCGAAACATCACCCATTCCTTCTTTCCGGAGATGTTGCCTGTCCCACTGAGTTACTCCAGCTTTTTGTTTCTATCTTCAGTTTAAACCAGCATCTGATGTTCCTTCCTACATATTAGGATACCAATATGTTTTGTTGCCATTTGACAATATTTCTGGAAAATGAATCTTGCTTTAAATCAATTAATTTGACTAGTTCAAGTTACATTTTTAATTCTATTTCATAACCTCTGTAACACCAATATCTAAAGACTGCCTAAAGACTTTAAATTAGTCCAGGAGTGCAGGTAAGTGATAGAATCAGGGAAGGTGATGAGAATATGTAATTATTAAAAAATGGGTTTACTGTAGGATATGTGTAAGTGGGTGTTACAGACATGGTGGGACAATAGACCAGTTACCATCCTATGTCTCTATAACCCCTTACTTCAAATCTGTCTGATTTGTACAGCAGCCCCACACGTCACTGGTTTGTGGCTTCACTAGGGTGAGATTCATTGGGCTCTGATGATCTGTCCAGTGATTAGCACAGCAAAAATACAGCAGTTGTGAGCTTTTTCCATGTAGTTCCCAACAAGAAACGTGTGACTCAAGACTTTAAAGTTTTCTTTGACATTGGAAATATGATCGTACACTTCCAAATAATTTATTTTCCAATTTAATGATTTTTTGGTTCACCTGAGAGAGGGTATGAAGGAATACTATATGCTTTCTGAAGCTGGATTTGTATAACAAGTTAGGGAACTCAAATTATTGCCCTGAAGGACCGTTCACGCAGTCAGGAGCCTTCTCAATTACGATACCACAAGAGCCTCTTTGTATAGATGACCATTTTTCATTGTGTTTAGGTTAAAAGCAATTTGATTTTCTTGACTGGTGCATCCAGTAAGATGTACTGCAATGGCACATGCAGTGGACCAGCTACCATTTTTGTATCATAATTCAGCTCCAACCATGACCCAGCAGATAGGGGAATATTGGAAAGGTGCTTTAGTACAATGGAGACCACAACATAGATAAGCAAATGTTCCACACCAGGTCATCATGACTTCAGAGAACGGCGATTACCCTCCCCCACTATTGATGAGGCTCGCACCAGGGTCTCCTCCATACCCCGCAACACTGCCCTCTCTCCCCATTCCCCCACTCGCAAACAGGGCAGAGTCCCCCTGGTCCTCACCTTTCACCCCCACCAGCCGGCAAATACAACACATAGTCCTCCGCCAGTTTCGCCACTCCAACGTGACCCCTCCACCCGCCACATCTTCCCATCTCCCCCCCTGGCTGCCTTCCGCAAAGACCGCTCCCTCTGCAACTCCCTTGTCAATTCTTCCCTCCCCTCCCGCTCTACCCCTTCCCCGGGCACTTTCCCTTGCAACCGCAAGAAATGCAACACTTGTCCCTTCACCTCCCCCCTCCACTCCTTTCAGGGACCCAAGCAGTCCTTCCAGGTCCGACAGAGGTTCACCTGCACCTCCTCCAACCTCATCTACTGCATCCGCTGCTCCAGATGCCAGATGATCTATATCGGTGAGACCAAGCGGAGGCTTGGCGATCGTTTCGCCGAACACCTCCGCTCGGTCCGCAAAAACCAACCCGACCTCCCGGTGGCTCAGCACTTCAACTCCCCCTCCCATTCCGTATCCGACCTCTCGGTCCTGGGCCACCTCCACCGCAAGTTGGAGGAACAACACCTCATATTCCGCTTGGGGAGTCTGCATCCTTTGGGCTTGAACATTGAATTTTCTCAATTCTGTTAACCCTTGCTGTCTCCTCCCCTTCCCACCTCTCCCTCAGCCCTCGGGCCCTGGCATTCCCTCTATCTCTATCACCCTCCCCCACCCTAGTCGCACTAGCTTCTCATTTTCACACCACATACAGCTTACAATGGCTTGTTCCCTTTATCATCGATACTTTTTTGCATATCTTTCATTCATTGTTCTTTATCTCTCCACATCACCGTCTATATCTCTCGTTTCCCTGATCCCTGACCAGTCTGAAGAAGGGTCTCGACCCGAAACGTCGCCCGCTGAGTATCTCCAGAATTTTGTGTAACCCCCCATAGATAAGCAAATGTTATGCTTTGCAGACCTCTCAACCAGAAACTATCACTTTAAAGGCAAGCTAATTCAGTCATTCCTAAAGATGGGCTCTGCCAAGACAATGTGGTCCAAGCTCTCATGCAATATGTCAAAAAGAAGAACGCACAGAAAACAATGCTATCATATGCATCCCTAGCACAGTAATTGCATTGAAGTTGTGTGGGTGACACATGTAAGGAAATGCCTGGCTGAATCTTCTGAGTAACCGCTTTTCATTCCTGAAAAGAAATATGCTTTCAGCAGAGTTTGCTGAAATAATACTGGATTGTCCAAATGCCCCTAGGTATCTTCCTTTCAGAATGAACACCTGATTGTGCATTTGATAATAGTATTATCCAATAAGCTTTTCACTGTACCACAGTACACATGATAAATACAGGCCTAAACCTAAAATGAGTGCCAAGAACTCAAATATGAAGAATACATTATTAAAACAACTTTCTGGAATCTGCACTACCACATTGGACTTTTTGGTTTTACGTTCATACTAATATTTTTAAGTGTAATGTTAAATGTCTTTCCCTGTGAGCTGCAAAAGTGAACGTCCGTGTTCCCATAATTACACTTTTTATGGGTGAATCAATCTCTGACATTGAAACTCCACTGGGAAAATATCTAGGTTACAGCACGCTTTTTAAAAGATTAGTACTGTTTTTGAAGTGTGTAAAATGTTATAAAACTTAATTTGACAGAAATGTCATGAATCAAGCTACGAGCAAGTTCCCAATCATTGTTTATTGTCTCCAAAAGAACATTAATACCTCAAAGCACCAAGTGACAATATGTGCGCTCCCATGTGCTATTGCCATTTGATTAAAGTCTAAAGAGGTATGAAAAAGACTGTCCTGAAAGCTACTCCAACTGAACTTCAGTTACTTCAAATTACCACAATACAGTATCATTGTCTCAAAACAATCATGCTTACAAATTCCAATAAAAAAATATGTATTTTTGTACTGGTTAAAAAGTGACTTTAAATCTAACATAAACTACTCGAATTATTTTGGAATCAGCGTAAGACTAAAGAACTTCATACTAGGATAGATCCCAATGTAACAGCCAATTTGCAAACATTCAGTTGTTGATTTATGTGTTCTCTGTGATTTCCAGAGCCAACAAAGTCCAATTGTTGAATGCAGTCACAAATGGATAAGATATTTGGATCCTAAACATTATCTGTCAGCTCCCCACAGATCAGCTGACTGGAGCTATCTGTAAACATTGTTGTAGCCCACAGAAGAGTTCTTCACATGATGTATTGCTTAAACGTGACCCTTAAAGCAACAATAATTGTTCACAACCAATGCAACATAATATAGAAATAAGGAACTGCAGATGCTGGTTTACAAAACAAGACACAAAGTGCTGAAGTAATTGTGGATCAGGCAACATCTCTGGAGAACAAGGATAGGTGAACTTTCAGGTCAGGGGTCCCGACCCAAAACGTTACCTATGCGTGTTCTCCAGAGATGCTGCCAGGCGCTCTGCATTACTCCAGCACTTTTTGTATTTTTTTCTTAATACAATACAATATTACATGAATCATTTCAGCATTGTAGTCAGACTGGGTGAGGCATACTCCACCTCTGTATGTTTGTAGTCAGTAATGTGATTTTCTAGCAAGTAGTGGTGAATCAATCACTTCAAATTTAATTCCTAATGCTTTTTCCTCAATTTGCACATTGCCCTTTTCACATATGTGCAGAATTCATATGTAATTGGTTTCCCATGTTCACTGAGCACTTCCATGATTAATCATGGCTCCAACCCAAGAGGGAAGTATTGTAAACCAGTTTAAGAGTCAAAGACGAGTGTTTTATTGGTAGTGTAGGATGCAGATGTAACTGCAGATGCTGGTTGATTGAGGAAATGAACAAGGTGGAACATGACCTATTTTTAATCTGTCAATTATTACATTTCTGTCAAATCAGAATTAAAAAGCACTCACATGCATCATACAATCCAACCCTTGACTCCACATGGAAAATTGTCACATCTGCTGAAACAATGTATTACCTCAAATTCATTAATAATATGGAGAACATTGTTTATATATTTTAAAATAATTTCTCCATGGACATCTTGAAAAGGAGTGAAAATCACTTTGGTGCCCCCAATGGCAAATTTAACTCGATGTCAGAACACACAAGCTTTTACGAATTACATGAATCACGTAGCAGAAATAGTAATCTGCCAAAATGTGGATTCATACCTTAATTGTTATTATAATACGTAGTCATTCAATTATCCATGACAAGCACCTGAATTGTAAAGCTAAATCAACAGGCTGGAAATGACCTTTATAAAATTCAAAGCTATTATATTTGTGCAACAATCTATTTTAACAAAACACTGCTGAACTTTCTGAGTGCTAATCTTGAAAAGGAAAATGGGCATGTATGTATTGGAAGGAACAGTGTGGTGCCTCAAAGATAAGGTCAGCAGTGGCCTGAATGTGCAGCAGTAAGGAATATTTTTATTGCTCTTGGGTCCACTTTTAAAATATAAATGTTTGACAACAGTCTCCAATAGTCCCCTAAAGTCCACCTGTTCGATCTCAGATCTACTTTTGTTCTTTAGGTAGGCTATACCAACACTAATTATTCAAGTTAACAAAACATTCCAGAAGGAACTTTAATGGATGTTTGACTCTACTGATGTGTTTTGTCCAGATTTTTTCTATTTCAGAATTTTCCTTGTAAAATGTAATACTGAAAAGCCAACGAACAGTAGTATGTGTATGTTTTTTTAGCTTTGTTATAAATAAATGTTTGCTATTGGTAGAAATCGACAGATGATCCAATAAATCTCATAGGCTTTCCCTCACATAAATTACCTCAAGGTCATTTCAGTTTGGTCAAATTGGAGGTATTTAAACTCTCTCATGCCACTGTTAAACCAAGAAACAGTTTTCACCTACTTTAAGCAACATAAATTGATTTATGTGGTGATATGCTAAGACCACTATTTCTGGATGACTATACATCACACTGGAAATTCCAAGGAGACCTCAAGATGCATTTCATACTTACCCCTAATCCTTTCCATTACTCCCACTTCCTGTCACACTGAACAATCCCCCCAAGGTTCTCCTCGCAGCACTTCCCCCATAAATCCTGAGAATGAAGGTTCAATCCTCTGAACATCTGATTAATCTACCTCTATCTACCTCATTGATGACCCTCGGACTATTCTTGATCAGACTTTGCTGGCTTTACCTTGCTCTAAATGTTATTCCCTTATCATGTATAATCTATACACTGTAAATGGATCGATTGTAATAATGTATTGTCGTTCTGCTGACTTGTAAACTAAACTAAACTAATCAGATCGACCCTCAAATTCCCCAATTTGTTAATGTTACAAGATCATCTGACCTGTATTCCCACAATGGTCCCAATTTCCTGACAATCCTCATCCTTCAAATTTCATGAGCCCTTCAATCCCGAGGCACTCAACCCTATGTGCACTCATTGCCAGTGAGCTGATAGCCACTTCTGGTCATCCAACTTCCAACCTACTATTTGGGTCAAACAATCTCCATAAACCTATCTGAAGCCAAGCCCCAAGTTCTCCTTCCTCTCATCAAACCCTTGGGTCTGGCTTTGGTCATAAACATCACATTTGCCACCAGAACAAAGTGCAAAGCTGTTTCAGTGGCTCCCAGATCCTGGATATGTACTGTTATAGGAATTTTCAATCGCAGAAACAATCATTATCACACTATTGCCATACCAACTAGCATATCCATTTGGATGCAATAGAATTTCTAGACAATGTTAAAATAAAAAAAATATGTATTATGAACCATAATCTTGCTAAAATATATCAGCAGAAATGCATGTTATGAAGTGTTGATGCAGTTTACATTTGGCTGATGGTTAGAAAAAAGCCAAAGATGAACAGACAAAAAAGTGTAAGATAAGATTAGAGGTGTATATTATGAAACCAGAAGAAAGAATATAAGTGGAAGGAACAGGGGAAGGAGGAAGGAAGAAATGGGTGTGAATTCAGGAGAAAGTCAGGGTGGGGGAGGCGTTGGTAGTAGATTAGTTACCTGACATTGGAGAATACAATGTTCATACCATCAGGTTGTAAGTTACACAAGTGGAATATGAAGTGCAAATTCCAAACTCTTCCACCAGTTTGTGAGTGGCCTTGCACTGGTGATGGAGGAGGCCCAGGCCATAAAGGTCAGTATTGGAATGGGAAGAGAAGTTGAAATGGTTAGCAGCTGGGAGATTTTCCACTAGGTGGACCGAGTGTAAGTGGCGAAACGGACGCCCAGTCTACGCTTTGGTTTCGCTGATTGGGCCCCTCTACTGGTGTGTCATCTGGATTCACACCCAGTTCTCTGCTCTCCCTGTCCCCTTCTACCTACATTCCTTCCTCTGGCTTCACAATTTGCAACTCTTCTGTCCCTATCTCGCACTTTCTGTCTTTCCATCTCTAGCCTTTCCCCAACCATCAACCTCTCAAAAACTCGTCTCACTTGTATTCACCTATCACTGGCCAGGCTTTGTCCTGCCCCTATTTCGCTTCCTGCTTTCTCCCCCCAATCACAATCAGTCCAAAGAAGTGTCCCAACCTGAAACGTCACCTTTTCATGTTTTCCAAGGATGGTGCCTGACCTGCTGAGTTACACCAATACTCTCTGTTTTTTTTTGCAAACCAGTATCTGCACTTCCTTGTGTCTATAATATGCATCTGACTCCTTACTGAACTCCAAAATGAATGTTGTGCGACTACTTCTGATGTGAAAATTAATATTCGTATGCGACAACATTGACTGTTTGGAAAAGAAAATGCTCAGTCCTATTTATTTGAATGATTCACAAATGGTTGTCACTGAGTTTCACTCAGGAAAAAAAAAACAATTGCAATTGCATAACGTTGAAGAAACAGCATGGTGCAAATGAATCTCCAGGCAGTGTTGTATTGGAGGGATTTAAATATAACAGCAAACGAAACGAATAAGTGCCTGAAGTCACACCTTAGTTTTTTATAATCTATTTCAGTTGTAAATGGAGATGAAAGGTATAATATTTTCAGCTGGTTATACACTGGGAATAGCTACCAGCATGCATGCCACCTGTCAGTGTATTTCAGTGCACTCCCTGTCTTTGATTTTCAAGGACAATCGCCTACGGATATTAATGGCTTGTGACATCAGCATCACGGGTTTACTAATGATCAACCTGCAGCTAACTCCAAGTAACCCTCTACATTCTGTATCCAGAACTGCAAGGGGAATACATATTCAAATACTTTCACTACATTTAAAGTGTTCCGATAATTGAGGGCGAACAACAGTGGGAGATATTGAATGAATGGACAATCTAATGTATTACATGCTATGAAAATGAGCCACTTATAGAAACATAGAAACATAGAAAATAGGTGCAGGAGGAGGCCATTCGGCCCTTCGAGCCAGCACCGCCATTCATTGTGATCATGGCTGATTGTCCGCTATCAATAACCCGTGTCTGCCTTCTCCCCATACCCCTTGACTCCTCTAGCCCCTAGAGCTCTATTCAACTCTCTCTTAAATCCATCCAGTGATTTGGCCACCACTGCCCTCTGTGGCAGGGAATTCCATAAATTCACAACTCTCTGGGTAAAAAAGTTTTCTTCTCAGCTCAGTCTTAAATGACCTCCCCTTTATTCTAAGACTGTGGCCCCTGGTTCTGGACTCACCCAACATTGGGAACAATTTTCCTGCATCTAGCTTGTCCAGTCATTTTATAATTTTATATGTTTCTATAAGATCCCCCCTCATCCTTCTAAACCCCAGTGAATACAAGCCTAGTCTTTTCAATCTTTCCTCATATGACAGTCCCGCCATCCCAGGGATCAATCTCGTGAACCTATGCTGCACTGCCTCAATCACAAGGATGTCCTTCCTCAAATTAGGAGACCAAAACTGTACTGTACACAATACTCCAGATGTGGTCTCACCAGAGCCCTATACAACTGCAGAAGAACCTCTTTACTCCTGTACTGAAATCCTCTTGTTATGAAGGCCAACATTCCATTAGCTTTCTTCACTGCCTGCTGTACCTGCACGCCAACTTTCAGTGACTGGTGTACAAGGACACCCAGGTCACGCTGTACCTCCCCCTTACCTCAGTTTTAAATGACCCCTTTATTCTAAGACCGTGGCCCCTGGTTCTGGACTCACCCAACATTGGGAACATTTTTCCTTTATCTAGCTTGTCCAGTCCTTTTATAATTTTATATGTTTCCATAATACACTTATAACTATCTCTGCATGTAAATCCTTTTAACCCAACTGATTACTTCTTACTTCATCACCTATCACACGTGACATTAATAATTGGTGTTCTGGAACTTATGTTGTGGCATTTATTAACCTGTCCCTTAAAACCAACACCAATTTTTGTAGGAGAAATAGTTAAAGTTATCCTGAGATGGGTAGAGATATTTCTGTATACTAACAATGCGTAATTTATACTTCACATGATAAAATAAAATAAGATATTTCAAAATCTGGAAACCATTTAAATATATTGGGAACATTCCATTAGAAATATGAGTATATCATGCACCCTATCCTTCCTGATATAGTAGTGGCCAGAGGATCTGGGGTGACAGAGGAACTGAAGGAAATCCACATTAGGCAGGAAATGGTGTTGGGTAGACTGATGGGACTGAAGGCTGATAAATCCCCAGGGCCTGATGGTCTGCACCCCAGGGTACTTAAGGAAGTGCCTCACGAAATCGTGGATGCATTGGTGATAATTTTCCAATGTTCTATAGACTTAGGATCAGTTCCTGTGGATTGGAGGGTAGCAAATGTTATCCAACTTTTTAAGAAAGGTGGAAGAGAGAAAACGGGGAATTATAGACCAGTTGGCCTGACATCGGCGGTGGGGAAGATGCTGGAGTCAATTATAAAAGATGCACATTTGGATAGCAGTAACAGGATCGGTCCGAGTCAGCATGGATTTACGAAGGGGAAATCATGCTTGACTAATCTTCTAGAATTTTTTGAAGATGTAACTAGGAAAATGGACAAGGGAGAGCCAGTGGATGTAGTGTACCTGGACTTTCAGAAAGCATTTGATAAGGTCCCACATAGGAGATTATAAACCATATAACCATATAACAATTACAGCACGAAAACAGGCCCTCTCGGCCCTTCCAGTCCGTGCCGACCATTTGTTTTCCCCTAGTCCCATCTACCTGCACTCAGACCATACCCCTCCATTCCCTTCACGTCCATATGCCTATCCACTTTACTTTTAAATATTAAAATCGATCCTGCCTCCACCACTTCTGCTGGAAGCTCATTCCACACAGCCACCACCCTCTGAGTAAAGAAGTTCCCCCTCACGTTACCCCGAAACCTCTGTCCCTTAATTCTCATGTCATGCCCTCTTGTTTGAATCTTCCCTACCCTCAATGGGAAAAACATATCCACGTCAACTCTGTCTATCCCTTTCATTTTAAAGACCTCAATAAGTCCCCCCTTAACCTTCTGCGCTCCAAAGAATAAAGGACCTAACTTGTTCAACCTTTCTCTGTAACATAGTTGCTGGAAACCCAGGCAACATTCTAGTAAATCTCCTCTGTACTCTCTCTATTTTGTTGACATCCTTCCTATAACTAGGCGACCAAAATTGTACACCATATTCCAGAATTGGTCTTACCAATGCCTTGTACAATTTTAACATTACTTCCCTACTCCTATATTCAATGCTCTGATTTATAAAGGTCAGCACACCAAAGGCTTTCTTTACCACCCTATCTACATGCGATTCCACCTTCAGGGAACTATGCACAGTTATTCCTAGATCCCTCTGTTCCACAGCATTCCTCAATTCCCTACCATTTACCATGTAGATTAGTGGGCAAAATGAGGGCACATGTTATTGGGGGTAGAGTGGTGACATGGATAGAGAAGTGGTTGGCAGACAGGAAACAAAGAGTAGGGATTAACGGGTCCCTTTCAGAATGGCAGGCAGTGGGGTACCGCAAGGCTCGGTGCTGGGGCCGCAGCTATTTACAATATACATCAATGATTTGGATGAAGAGATTCAAAGTAACATTAGCAAATTTACGGATGACACAAAGCTGGGTGGCAGTGTGAACTGTGAGGAGGATGCTATGAGAATGCAGGGTGACTTGGACAGGTTGGGGGAGTGGGCAGATGCATGGCAGATGAGGTTTAATGCGGATAAATGTGACGTTATCCACTTTGGTAGCAAAAAAAGGAAGGCAAATTACTATCTAAATGGCGTCAAGTTGGGAAAAGGGGAAGTACAACGGGATCTGGGGGTCCTTGTACATCAATGTATGAAAGTAAGCATGCAGGTACAGTACGCAGTGAAGAAAGCAAATGGCATGTTGGCCTTTGAAGAATCGAATATAAGAGCAAAGAGGTCCATCTGTAGTTGTACAGAGTCCTAGTGAGACCACACCTGGAGTATTGTGTGCAGCATTGGCCCCTAATGTGAGGAAGGACATTCTTGCTATTGAGGGAGTGCAGCGTAGGTTTACAAGATTAATTCCTGGGATGGCGGGACTGTCATATGCTGAGAGAATGGAACAGCTGGGCTTGTACACTATGGAGTTTAGAAGGATGAGAGGGTACCTCATTGAAACATATAAGATTGGTAAGGGCTTGGACACACTAGAGGCAGGAAATATGTTCCCGATGTTGGGGGAGTCCGGAGCCAGGGGCCACAGTTTAAGAATAAGGAGTAAGCCATTTAGAACGGAGACGAGGAAACACTTTTCTCACAGAGAGTGGTGAGTGTGTGGAATTCTCAGCCTCAGAGGGCAGTGGAGGCAGGTTCAATTCAATTCAATTCAATCTTTTAATTGTCATTGTGCAGTGTACAATACAGAGACAACGAAATGCAGTTGGTATCTCCGAAGGGCGAACTTACAATAAATACATATACAGTGGATTGGATAGTCCGGGAGGGAGGGGAGGGAGGGGGGAGGAAGGGTGGAGACGGGGCAGTCATTGAGGTGCAGTGTTGAGGGAGTGTGACAGCCGCAGGAAGAAGCTGTCCTTGAGCCTGCTGGTCCGGCAGCGGAGGGACCTGTATCGTCTCCCGGATGGGAGGAGGGTAAACAGTCTATGGTTGGGGTTGTGAGCTGTCCCTGGTGATGCTGTGCGCCCTGCGCAGGCATCGTTTTACTATGGACAGACTCAATGGAGGAAAGTGAGGAGCCTGTGATGCGTTGGGTGATCTTCACCACCCTCTGCAGAGCTTTTCCGGTCGGGCGACAGAGCAGTTACCGTACCATATGTGATGCAGTTTGGTAAGGATGCTCTCGATTGGTTGCAGCAGTAGAAGTTCACCAGAATCTGGGGAGACATGTTGGACCTTCTTAAGTCTCCTCAGGAAGAAGAGACGTGGTGAGCCTTCTTGATCAGCGAGGATGTGTTGTGGGTCCAGGAGAGTCATCGATCAGCCTTCTTCTTGATCAGCGAGGATGTGTTGTGGGTCCAGGAGAGGAACCCGAAGCTGGGAAACACGTTTCCACCTCCGTTCCCGTTGGATTATGGATGGGGATGTGCGTGCAGCCTCTCGATCTCCTGAAGTCCACAATGAGCTCCTTGGTCTTCTTGGAGTTGAGGGCCAGGTTATTGTCAGCACACCATGCTGTTAGGATCTGAACCTCCTCCCTGTAGGCCGACTCATCGTTGTCGCTGCTGAGGCCAATCACCGTCGTGTTCATCTGCATACTTGATGATGGTGTTGGTACCATGTACAGGTATGCAGTCGTAAGTGAAGGAGGGAGCAGAGGAGGGGGCTCAGCACGCAGCCCTGGGGTACACCAGTGCTCAGGGTAAGGGTAGAAGAGGAGTGGTTATCCAACCTAACTGACTGTGGTCTGTTGGTTAGAAAGTCCAGTAACCAATTGCAGAGGGAGGGGTTGATGCCCAGGTCATCGAGTTTGGCGATCAATTTCGAGGGGATAATGGTGTTGAATGCTGAGCTGTAGTCGATGAACAGCATTCTCACATAAGTGTTTCTGTTGTCGAGGTGGGAGAGGGTGGAGTGGAGTGCCGTTGAGATGGCATCCTCTGTGCTCCTGTTCTTGCGGTATGCAAACTGGTAGGGGTTCAGAGGTGGGGGGGGGGTAGGCAGCATTTGAGGATGTGTGACCATGACCAGCCTTTCAAAGCACTTGGCGATGATAAGGGTGAGTGCAACTGGGCGGAAAGTCGTTGAGGCTCGCCGCAGTGGAGTGTTTTGGATTGGCACGATGGAGGTAGTTTTAAGGCACGTGGGGACAAACTGCCTGGGCGAGTGTGGACAGGTTGAAGATGTCAGTCAGACGTCTGTCAGCTGTGCAGCACAGGTCCGGGAGGACGCACCCGGGGATGCCGTCAGGGCCGGCCAGCCGTACGTACATTGATCCTACTCAGTGCCACGTGCACGTCATAGGGGTTGCGTGTGAGGGGCTGGTGGTCATCGGGGAGCACAGCCTTGATGGCCAACTCTTGGTTGTCCCTTTCAAAGCAGCCATAAAAGTGGTTGAGCTCCTCGAGGAAGGATGCGTCGCTGGAAGTGGGGGTGGAGTTGCTGGTTCTGTTGTCTGTGATGGCCTGGATGCCATGCCACTATACGTCGGTGGGGGTCGGAGTTGCCGTCGAAGTGCTCCTCGATCAGCAGCTTGTATCTGTGTTTGGCGTTCTTGTTGCCCCTCTTCAGATTGGCCCTCGATGAACTATAGGCACGGCAATTCACCTGACCTGAAAGCCGAGTCCCGTGCTTTCAGCAGTAGCCTGACCTCGCTGTTCATCCATGGCTTCTGATTCGGGTATGTGGTGATTTGTTTGAGAGTGGTGACACTGTTGATGGAGGAGTTCATGAAGTTCAGAACAGAGGAAGTATAGGCGTCAGTGTCAGTGTGGGAGTCAAGGGTGGCCTGAGCTGCAAAACGCATCCAGTCAGTGTTACCAAACGCTGCTGGAGTGTGGAGTCGGCTTCGTCTGACCAAACCTTGAATGTCCTCACTGTGGGTTTAACGCGTCTGATGAGTGGGGAGTACTTAGGGAGCAGGAACAATGATAAGTGACTGACGAAGGTGGGGGAGGGGGATGGCTTTGTATGCTTCAGCCATGTCGGTGTAGACTTTGTCCAGTGTCTTGTCCTCTCTAGTGGCGAAGGAGACATGTTGGTGGAATTTGGGAGTACAGTCTTCAGGTTGGAGTGATTGACGTCACCCAGGCTGCGTCAGTTGTTTGCTAATGGCAATATGCAGTTCTTTCATTGCAAGCTTGGCATTAGCATCGAGGGATATAGGCTGCAGTTACAACAGTGGAGGTAAAACTCTCTGGGCAGATGAAAGATAGATGGTTCTGGTCTGCACTTAACCAAGAGGAAACTCAGGTTGGCTGAGCAGTGACTCTCATGATGGTGGTGTCTGTGCACCATGCTTTGTTTACGTACATGCGCAGACCCCCACCTCTGGTCTTACCGGAGTCAGATGTTCTGTCCGCTCGGAGTATGTGTCGTCCCGCTAGCTCAATGGCGCTGGCGGGGGAACATCCAGAGTTCAGCCAGGGTTTCGGTGGGGATCAGGATGCTGCAATTCTTGATCCAGTTGTAGGAGGCAATCAGAAGATGGAGGTCATCCATCTGGTTTGCCAGGGAACGGACGTTGGCAAGGAAAAGGCTTGGGATGGATGGCCTGTGTGGGGCTCGCTCCAACCTTGCCTTTAACCCACCTCGACATCCATGGCGATGTTTTCGGGCCCGGCGCCGTCTGTGTGCACCTCCGGACGCCCGGGCCGACTTGGTGCGGTCCTCAGGTCTACCGACCCACAGCTCCGCAGATTTGCCGTCCCACAGCTCCGCGGACCCACCGCCCTGCAGCTCCGCGGTGAAGGTGAGTTCATGAGGGAGCCGGAGTTCGTCTGGAAAGTCGACCGGGGGAACACTATAGTCGCAGGAACCAAGATTTAATGTTTCCTGCCGGCTATAGTGGATGATAGAGAGACTGCTCCAGGTGAGCAGACTCAAAAACAAGAGTAGGGTGAGGTAAAGTTCGCAGATCTTAGGGAGACACGGGGCGTCGCGATGCACCCGCGCCGCCGCCATTTTTGTGTTCTCTGGATATAACCATATAACCATATAACCATATAACAATTTACAGCACGGAAACAGGCGCTCTCGGCCCTTCCAGTCCGTGCCGACCATTTGTTTTCCCCTAGTCCCATCTACCTGCACTCAGACCATACCCCTCCATTCCCTTCACGATCCCATATTACTTTATCCACTTTATCTTAAATGTTAAAAAAAAAATCGATCCTGCCTCCAACACTTCTGCTGGAAAGCTGATTCCACACAGCCACCACCCCTGAGTAAAGAAGTTTCCCCCTCACGTTTACCCGAAACCTCTGACCCCTTAATTCTATGTCATGCCCTCTTGTTTGAATCTTCCCTACCCTCAATGGGAAAAAAACGTATCCACGTCAACTCTGTCTATCCCTTTCATCATTTTAAAGACCTCAATCAAGTCCCCCCTTAACCTTCTGCGCTCCAAAGAATAAAGACCTAACTTGTTCAACTTCTCTTGTAACATAGTTGCTGGAACCCTGGCAACATTCTAGTAAATCTCCTCTGTACTCTCTCTATTTTGTTGACAATCCTTCTATAAACTAGGCGACCAAAATTGTACACCATACTCCAGAATTGGTCTTACCAATGCGTTGTACAATTTTAACATTACTTCCCTACTTCCTATATTCAATGCTCTGATTTATAAAGGCCAGCACACCAAAGGCTTTCTTTTACCACCCTATCTTACATGCGATTCACCTTCAGGGAACTATGCACAGTTATTCCTAGATCCCTCTGTTCCACAGCATTTCCTCATTCCCTACCATTTACCATGTACGTCCTATTTTGATTTGTCCTGCCAGATGTAGCACTCACACTTACAGCTTAAACTCCATCTCGCCATCCTTTCAGCCACTTTTCGAATTGGCCCAAATTCTCTGTAGACTTTCGAAAAATCTACTTCATTATCCACAAACACCACCTATCTTTGCATATTCTGCATACTTACTTATCCAATTTTTCCACCCATATCCAGATCATTGATGTACTGACAAACAACAGAGGACCCAAACAGATCCCTGAGGCACCCCACGGGTCACCGTGCTTCCAACCTGACAAACAGCCATCCACCAATTACTCTCTGACATCTCCCAGTCAGCCACTGTTGAATCCATCTTGCTACTCCGCATTAAACCCAAAGTAAAAAAAAATTGATCCTTCTTAACAACCTTCCATGGGGAAACTTGTCAAAGGCCTTACTGAAATCCATATAGACAACATCCACTGCTTTAACCCTCATCAATTTCCCTAGTTACCGCTTCAAAAAATCAAGAAGGTTTGGCAACATGACCTTCAGGCAACAAATCCGTTTTGCCTGTTCTATGATCAGACCTGTTTTATCCAGATGCTTATTATATAATATCTCTAAGTATCCTTTCCATTAATTTGCCCACCACTGACGTTCAAAAACTAATAGGTCTATAATTGCTAGGTTTAGTCTTTTGAACCCTTTTTAAACAATGGAAAAATGGCAGTACGCCAATCCTCGGCACTATTCCCGTTTTAATGACATTTGAAATATTCTGTTCATAGTCCTGCTATTTTACACTAACTTCCCTCAATGTCCTAGGGATGTCCTTCAGGACTGGAGGACTTATCCACTTTTATATTTTTCAAAGAGTGTCAGTACTTCCTCCTCTTTCAATATCTTTAAAGAGAGAGCTAGATAGGGCTCTTAAAAATAGCGGAGTCAGGGGATTGAGGAAGAGGGCAGTAACGGGCGGGTTACTGATTGGGGATGATCAGCCATGATCACATTGAAATGGCAAGTGCTGGCTCGAAGGGCCAAAATGGCCTCCTATTGTCTATTGTATATAAAAGCTCATTTTCCCTCACACAGAGGTCATGGTTGATCTCTGGAACTTTTCACAATTCTTTCATTTTTCTCACACCTTTGTCCATCAAAATAGTTTACATCCTCAAAATTTAAAATGAACCACTCGAACCTGAATTTCTAATAGCCTTTTGCAGAAGGGCATTCAAAAATGTTATGAAAACATTTGCATATTTCTCAAACCTCATCTTCAATTTCAAGTGTACCCTCAAGTAGGCTGGGAATTTCAGAACGTAGATATAGTTCCTCACTATCAAACCAATCAGTTCCCTTTAATATCCTGAAAAAACGTCAGTCAAAACCACCCCCAAACATTCAAGATTCCAAAAGAATACAACTGCAATTTCTGAAAATCTCTCCTCATAACTAACCTGGCGGAGAAGTTCATTCAGATTAATTGTATTGTACATAGACAAAAACAAAGCTGGAGTAACTCAACAGGCAGGCAGCATCTTAGGAGAGGATGTGAGTGACGTTTCAGGTCTCGATCCAAAACGTATTTATCATCATTTATTTCATTCATTTAAATATGTTTTCATAATTCTTTATTGTTGCCTAACTTAAAATAGTCTTTCCCACCGATGCTCAATCAATTGGCATTCTTTTTGACATTTTTTTTATTGCGATGCTGGAAAAGTAACATAAAAACAGAAGTGGAAATGCTCAGCAGGTCAGGCCATACTGAAACAATGGGACGTTCTCCTTTTCTCATCGTTCTTTTATGCATATCTTTTTGTCATTGTTTCTATCTCTCCACTTCATCATCTATATATCTTGTTTCCCTTATCCGTAACCTACTCTGAACGAAAGAAAGATCTTGATCTGAAACGTACCATTTCTTCTCTCAGAGATGCTGCCTGTCCATAGAAAACATAGAAACATAGAAAATAGGTGGAGGGGGCTGGAGTAGGCAATTCGGCCCTTCGAGCCTGCACGCCATTCAAATTTGATCATGGCTGATCCATCCAACTCTGTAATCTGTACCGGCCTCTCTCCATACCACATGATCCCTTTAGCCACAAGGGCCACATCTAACGCCCTCTTAATAATAGCCAATGAAACTGGCCACTCAACTACCTTCTGTGCATGTGATTTCCAGAAAGACTCACCACTGTCGTGTGAAAAATGTTTTCCTCATCTAGGGCCTAAAGGAATTCCCCCTTTTCTTAGACTGTGCCCTCTTGTTCTGGGACCTCCCCAACACGGGAACAATCTTCCTGCATCTAGCTGTCCCAACCCATTATAAGAAGTTGTGTAGTTTCTATAAGATTCCCCCTCAGTCGTCTAAATTTAGCGAGTACAAGCCGAGTCTATCCAGTCGTTCGCTCTTAGGAAAGTCCTGACTTCCCAGTAGCAGTCGGGTGAAACCTTCTCTGTACCCCTCTATGGCAAGAGCTGAATTACTCAGCTTTTTGTGTCTATCTTTAGGTATCTAAGAGTTTGATACAATTTTGTGAGAACTGATCTGTGGACACAATACTATATCAGTGAAAGGCATGAGCTTTGAGGTCAGTTTTATGGCTGGGAAATAAAGGTGTAAATCTATTGTTCTGTTCTCATCCATATGTAACCATGTTGGAATTTTTACATTGGCTTTACAAAATTACAGTGCAGTATAGTGACGTTTCCTTTTCTTTTATAGTTTTCATTTCAGATCATTATATTAAATAATTTATTTATCAAATTGGGAATTCAAATGCACATATGCAAATATTAACGTGTGTTGTAATCTTTAACTGGTACAAACCTTTTTACTCAAATTTTCTGTTATAAGACAAGAAAGTTCTAAAGATTATTTGGTCAGTCGCCAATTTTGTTCTGAGCCAGCCACATCAATAGCAATGGCCAAAAAAGCACACGAATGCTCTACTTCTTAGAAGGCTTAAAAGTTTGGAATGTCCTCAACAAACACTCACCAAACTTAATTAGTTGCATGAAGAAAAGCTTTATTTCGGGATGCATTACAGACATTGCCAGCATATCAGCTCCATCAAGATCGCAAGAAAATTGCAGAGTTGTCGGTGTACCTTGGCATGGCACCAGCATAATCAAGGACCAGTCTCACCCTGGTCTTTCCACCTTTTCTCCCTCTTCCATCAGGCAAAGAGGTACAGAGGTTGAAACATATACTCAGATTCGGGGACAGTTCTTCCCAGATGATGTTGGGCAACTGAAACCATACCTCTCACAGGCTGGAGAACTGTCTGATTTCCCTTACTATCACATTAGAGACTTTTTTAACTATCTTTAATCAGACTTTATTGGACTTTTATCATGCACTAAAATTTATACCCATTATCTGTAACATGCACATTGTTGGACGTCGTGATTGTAATCGTTTATTAATCTTTGAAAAATAGAAACATAGAAAATAGGTGCAGGAGTAGGCCATTCGGACCTTCGAGCCTGCACCGCCATTCAATATGATCATGGTGATCATTCAACTCAGTACCCTGTACCTGGCCTTCTTCAATACAACCTTATCCATTTAGCCACCAAAGGGCAATCTAATCCCTCTTAAATATAGCAAATGACATAGGCCTACAAACTACTTTCTGTGGCAGTTAATTCCAGAGACTCACCACTTTTCTGTATGAAATGTTTTTCTATTCGGTACCCTTATCTTAGTGTGTGGACCCTTGTTTGGACTCCCAACTTCGGGAACCAATCTTCTGCATCTAGCCTTTCCAACCCCTAAGATCTTGTTAGTTTCTTTAAGATCCCCCTCTGGTTCTTCTAAATTCTAGCCGAGTACAATGCCAAGTCTATCAGTCTTTCCTCCATATGAAGTTCCTGAATTCACAGGGAATCAGTCTGGTGAACGTTCTTGTACCTTTATGGCGAGACATTGTTTTTTATCAGATTGGAGTCCCATATTTATGCAATACTCCAGGTTGTGGTCTCACAAAACCATGGTCAACTGCATCAGAACCTCCCTGCTCCTAATCAAATCCTTTCGCTATGAATGTAACATACCATTTGCTTTCAGCACTGCCTTTACCATGATGCTTTTCACTGATTGGTACCACACACAAAAGTTTTGACTGTAGCCCTTGGTACAATGACAATATGAAACTAAACTAAACATTTTTTATATACTCCAAAATTATCCAAAGGTGTTTCATAGGGTCCAGATCAAATAAAAGAATAGATGGGAAAGGACAAAATTAGAGATATGTTTAAGCTTGGCCATTGAAATTTGTTTTAAAAGACCATATTGATGATCGCAAAAATGTTAAGAGTTGCTTCTTCATGTGGAATGTTCCACTGTATTTTTAATTTTAAGATAAAACGACATCACCATCCAGTCAGGTATTTAGAAATTAGGTTAGATTGGAAAGGACCTATTTCAAGTTTACATAATTGAAAAGTAAATACCTGGACATCATCTATTTACAGGATAGACCCATCAAATTAGTTTATGAGAGAAAAGTTCTTGAAAAGTGCTCTCTTCAGAGGTCGCATTCTTTTTGCTGTAAGACATTAGTTTTTGAACAATAATATTCCATTGACACGCTTTGTGTCATAAAATGTGGCACGGCTTTGGGTTTCTTTCTTAGCTGTGGCTACATTGAGAGATAAAAGCATTTGCATGTGGAATAACAATAATGGGGGAAAAGCAATAAAATTGTCAGTTTATTTTTGGAAAAATATCTCTACTTATTGGCATTTTCATCTGTGAAACCATTTAAATCTGTGAACTGGGGGAATATTTTTAGGCTCCATCACACCAATTTATGAGGATGTCTTTTGTGCATCTTGCAACTAATCTCTCGGAGAGCCCCACCTTCCCTATTGTGCTTATGTACTTACAGCAGATTAAAAGTTGAAGTCATTTGAGAGACAGAAGGTTAATCCAAAACAGCATGAATGGGTTCAATTATTAAGGCACAGCCGGCACAGGAGAGAGAACAGGAAGCTTTTTTGTCATTGTTTGAAATTGTATGAGATGAGTAACATTTATCTAAAATAGGGTCGGCTTATGAAAAATTTAGGAATTCTGTTGGCAATTCCTTGTTCTCCATGTGGCCAAAGGATAATTATTTCTGTTTTTTTTTTCGTCAAGGAACTTTTGCTTTTTCATATCATGCAGAAATTAGTATGAAAATTTGTCCAATTTGTGGGGATATCTGTTTATTTAAACTTTGTGTCTAATGATTCTATAATAAGGAGTAAATAAATAAAAAAAAGTTTATTTCTCTTTCATAAGATCATGGATCCTGGGAATGGGATCAGAATTAGACTATTCGGCCCAATAAGTCACACTCCGCCATTTAATCATGGCTGATCTATCTCTCCCTTCTCCTAGCCTTCACCTATAATCTTAGTTTAATTTTAGAGATACAGCACGGAAACAGGCCCTTCGGCCCACGGGTCGCGTGACCAGCGATCCGCACTTAACACTTTCCTACACCCTCGAGGGACATTTACCAAGTCCATTAACTACAAAACCTGTACATATTTGGTGAGGAGAAAATCCACGCAGAGGTCCAAGGGGAGAGGTACAAACTCCGACAGGACAGCACCAGTAGTCAGGGACGAACCCGGGGTCTCGTTGTTAGGTAGCAAACTCTAGCTGCGCCAACCGTGATGCCAATCTCTGACACCTCTTTCTTTCATTTGCCGCCAAACACTTTAATTTCCTTAGAAATGTTGACAGCTGACTCCTCAGCTGTGTTTAATGAAAGCAGCTTAGATACTTAATTATCAGCAAACCACTAAACTGTATAAATTTTCACAGGGAAACCAAGTCTGTCCCCACACAATTTCCACCAGGCAGACTCCTTAAGCATGGTTCACCAGTGATCTTTCCCACTACTGCCCTCAGCTAACTGACAATAAAGGAGTAATGTCACTAATAAAATGTTATCCAGCAAGATCACATCGAATGGTTGGTGCAAACTCTTTCACAATCAATGCGCCTTGGTAAAGACTGGATAATTCCAGCAATTGCAGTTTGTGACTAAAAATTGCTTCAATGTTCCCTTTTCTGTTGTTTTATACACAATTGTTATCCTGGATATCAGTATCTCACTGAAGTTTAGTTTACATTCTTGGAACGTAAAGAGAGTTGCAGATGCTGATCTGGTGGAGGACAGGACGATCACGGACCTAGCTGTAGCTTGACCGATAATATATCCTTCAACAGATTGTTTTGGTTTTTTTGCTTACACGTCTTGGAGAATGTGTTTTGGTGAATCATGTTTGTTTATTTAAGTCTGCTCGGAGACAATAGAAAATAGGTGCAGGAGGAGGCATTCGGCCCCCTTCGAGCCAGCACGCCATTGTTTGATCATGGTGACGTTCCCCAATTCACTAATACCCGTGCCTGCCTTCTCCCATATCCCTTGATTCCACTCGACCCCTAGAAGTTCTATCTAACTCTCTCTTTAATCCATCAGTGATTTGACCCACTGCCTCTGTGGCAGGAATTCCACAAATTCAAACTCTCTGGGTGAAAACGTTTTTTCTCACCTCAGTCATAAAAGTCCTCCCCTTTATTCTAAGCTGTGGCCCCAGGTTCTGGACTCGGCCCCCAACATTGTGAACATTTTTCCTGCATCGAGCTTTATAATTTTATATGTTCTATAAGATCCTCTCATCCTTTTAAACACCAGTGATTACAAGCCTAGTCTTTTCAATTTCTCATATGACAGTCCCGCTTGGGAATGATGCTTGGGTCCTAGGATCGAGGGGGGAGGAGGTAAATTAGTTAAAGATTATCCTCCGAACATTTGGCTGGACAGCAAAGCTGGTTCTCTTTCTGCAATCTATCATCAAAAACCTAATTGGTATAATTGGGGGGGGGGGGGGGGGGGGGGGGGGGGGGGGGATCTGCCAATCAGCATGTGTCAATTCTACTATGCAACTTCATTTGAGTATGTTTTTAAAAAGTTTCATATAAAAACTAAAGAAAATTATGGCTCAAAAACTATTTTTTGTCTAATTCATTCGCACCTCAATCCCATTGACCTCTATTATAATTGAAGCGAGTCATTAATCACTTGACGGAGAATTCGTATATATTTGTTCAGGGCAATAACAGTTGAAGAGCTGTTATTTTTGTGTTCTGTTAGTTTGCTTAGACTGAGCTGAGTTTTTTTGCAAACTAATATGTGGAATTTAGGTAAAGATATTATGCTTAGCCTTACTGTACTAATGCTACCACAGTTTATTTTGAACCAGATATGTATCATAATTTAATTGGTTAAAATAATATGTTTTTTGTGAGATTGTGGCCGTGCAAAACTGAATATTTATGGTCATTAGTTTGCCACAATGTCCGGAAGAAACCATTTAATTAGCTAAATTTTCAGATAGTGATTATTTTTTTTTTTCAATGGCAATAACTTGTGTACTTCATACGCACTCTCATTGCAATGGTTAGCTTGTACAATCAAACAAAAAAAAAGTGTAACAATCTTTGGGAAGAGTTATCAGTACAAGTCTAGTTCGTTTCACAGCATGGAAACCGACCTTTGGCCCACATTAGTCCATGCTGTCCCATTTTGATCACGGTCACACCAGTTCCATGTTCTATCACTTTTTATCCGGGCTTCCTGCACACCTGGGGCCATTGCAGAGGCCTATATGCTATAAAATCTCCCTTTTTGGGTAGTGGGTCCCCACCAGAGGAAAAACCATGCAGTCACCGGGAGTACCATGCAAATTCCAATTCCATTAGCATCAAAGTCAGGAATCGAACCGGGGTCTCTGACACAGTGAGGCAGAGCATCCACAGCTGTGCAACCCGATTGTGACCAAAATAAGTTAAGGAGGTGAGTGAGCTCGGAGCAGAAGATTTGGGAGGAAATTCCAAAATATCTAGGATACAGAATAACACTTCACTTTAGGAAATTTTATGAAAGGAGTGAATAATCTTAACACATTTTTTTCACTCACATTTCCAGTACATGTGATATGAAAATCGATTTTTAAATGAGCACAAATATAATATGACGTCATATCTGGATAGAATCACAGGTGAGCATTGGGAATTGTCAAACCTGATTCAGTAAAATGCATGAATAAGAGTTTTTGAAGAGGATCTCGTGACCCTACAACAGAGCCATGTAGTATAGTGTTTTATGGAAATTGAACTTAGTACATGGCCTGCACACTTCCACAACCTGAAGAATGTGAAATATCGGCATCAGCTCAGCAGTTTCCTTGAATAGAAATTTTAGTATTGGGCGTCTGTGCTTTGGTTGACCAAAGGAATCACAAATTTTGCTTCAGGAAATATTTGCATCCTTCTATCTAAATAAAGGCATGGATAAAACCTAGAAAAGTGAATTGCCTTAAAGAAGGTGGTGAGGTCATCATTGCACATGTGGATCTTGATTTTATCGTTAAGGATGCATCTGTGGGTTAGCAGTTAGATGTGAAAATAAGGAGTGGCAAAGAGATCATTTCTTCGAGAACTCTAGAGGCATTGAGCACGATTGGGACGGGAATCCCTTGGGAACTAATTTATCTGGTATGATTTGTCTAGCACATCCCCAATAAACAAAATCCACCTTCTTCGAAAGTAGTTTAGGTGGTTCGGGTTCATTGCCAAAATAGGTTATGTTGTGTAGTTATTGTGGGTCTTGGATGGTTAAATCGGTTTAATTCTACTAATGTGCTATGGAAAACTGCAAGTGCATGTTATTTAGATGGAACCCAACATGAAAATAGGAATAAATGGTGTGGGGACTGTGGAAACTGATGGCTGATAAATTCTCAGGCTGATGATCTGATTCCCAGGGTATTTAAGGAAGTGGCTCTAGAAATCGGGATGGTTGGTGCTTCATTTTCCAATGTTCTGTAGATTCAGGACCTGTTCCTGTGGATTGGAGGGGTAGCTAATGTTATCTCACATATATAAGAAAGGGCGGGAGAGAGAAACGGATTTATGACATTGGTGGTGGGTAGATGCTTGGAGTCAATCATAAAAAGATTGAAAATGCGGCACCTTTGGTAGATGTAACAGGCATTGGGTCAACGTTCACCATGGATTTAGAAGAGGAAATCCAATGCTGACTAATCTTCTGTAGTTTTAGTTTTTTTGAGGATGTAACATAGGAAAATGGACAAGGGGGAGCCAGTGGATGTAGTGTACTGGATTTACAGAAAGCTTTGCTAAGGTCATGCATAGGATATTAATGGGCAGTCAGAAACAAAAGAGAAGGGTTTAACGGGTCCCCTGTCAGAATGGCAGGCAATGACTAAGAGGGGAACGACAAGTCTCGGTGTTGGGACCCCAGGTATTTACAAAATATATTAATGATTTAGATGAGGGATTCAAAGTACATTAGCAAATTTGCAGTAACACAAAGTGGGAGCCAGTGTGAACTTTGAGGAGATGCTTTGAGAATTGCAGGGTGACTATTTGTTGGGGAGAAACGTTTTTCTTAATCTATTACCTTGATGGAGAATGAGTTTTTCGTATATGTATTCCGTCCTGCACTGTGCCCAACATGGTGTAGTGGCGGCCTTTGATGGAGATCGACGGGGAGCTCCCCCGGGAGCCTGCAGGACTTACCATCTCAGAATTTGCGATCCCTTTGCCAGGATCGACCTCGAAGCTCCAGCCATGAGTGCTGCGGGACTTTAACATCGTGGAGCCCACGGCCTGGATAGAAAAGATATCAGGGACCAAGCCGCAGAAGTTTCGACCGCCCCGATGCAGGAGTTCGATCGGCCTGACGTGGGGAGGGCTTTCGACTGTGCTGGCTGCGGAGCCTGTCGCCCCCCCGGACATGGGAGAATAAAGAGGAAGGCGATTGGCCTTATTGCCGTCATCACAGTGAGAAGTGGGGGAGGGAGGAAAGGAGGAATCCGAGGGGGGGGGGGGGGGGGAAGGAAAGGGGGGAGGAAGGAGGGGGGGGAGGAGGAGGGGGAATGGAATCCGCTTATGTTTTTGTGGTTGAAATTGTTTTATTTTTTTCTTGTTGTATGGTCTGGTGGTGGTTGGTTGGTCTTTTGTCCCCATCGTGCTTTCTTGCTTGTGTGTTATATGTTGTAGACATTAGCCTTATATGTAAGCAGATGAAGTGTTTTGTGGACTCGTGTGTGTTTAAGTCTCTTTGTTATTAAAGCCTCTTTTCAGTTATGCTTA